>JANVFT010000118.1:0-129946 GCA_028011325.1 Lentinula lateritia | reverse complement strand
AATTTTTCAAACGTGATAGGAATACCGAAAAAGTATTCAATTCAAATTGAGCGCTAAACTGTTACGATTCGTAGCAGGCGTGCGAATAAATTGATAAGATGAGCGCTAGAAACCCATTTGAGGGCATCCAAATTGATTGGATAGCACGGAGAAGTAGAGATCCAAACCCAGTGATTTACATTAAAAGGAGATATAGTCTGGTCGAATCAATTTAATAACAGATTGATATCCTTTCCCTAGTACAAAACTACGAATGACCGAGGACGGTCAAATTCTTTAGTTTGGGGGGGATGACACGCCTAAATTTTGGCTAGACGTCTATGCAGTGAATTGTGACATTTTCACGTATAGATTTGTATCAAGAGGACTGTAATTGAGACCCAGATTGACAGTCAAAGTCAATACTGAATCAGTCTAATAAGTTGAAGGGACCATATACCCATACTACCACAAGTTGGTTAGTTTACCCATCCCCGATACTACCTACGGATAGCAGTCTACCTGTTTGTCAAGCAGGATTATACCAGACTCGGACTACATCCGAAGGATGACCATTCACGTATGACATACCAAGGGTATTCTTATTGGACCTTACACTGGCAGGAGTTTGGAAGAACTTACTCAAGTGACCATGAACCGAGGATTGACTCGAAATGACTTTCTAGAACTCAGGAATTATCGAATACCCCTTCTAGAACGAGATCATGCATTAATCTAAAAGACTGCGATTTAGTCTAATAGACCAATCAAGTTGCATGGTTGAGGAAAATGACTAGAGGAACGATCGAAGTACTGCGAGGCTCCGAAGACATATCAAATGAATGTCAAAGAATCCTGACGTAGAAAATAATGCAGAATGCAATTAAATGAATACTATGCGTAACTCCCTTGATAGAGTGTAGGCACAATGGGTGTCTATCGAAAGAGAGAAGCAATTAGTTTAATCCAGATGAATCAGATTAATAGGATTAGAATCGAGGAGAGCTGATTTGCCTCCGGACGAGGTGACAAACGATCGAAGTAAGTGTGAACCGCAATGACGGTTGAACACCATTCGAGTCATTCTCCAAAACAATTAAATTAAATGCATAACGAAGTACCTACCTATGTTTGGAGGTATACTTGAATCTTGGAACCAATTATGGACCAAATAAGGACATGTAGATTCAAATTAAATTATTTGACCGAGTGTAGAGGTTTCCTTGCGGTTCCGAACGTTTATTGTATTAAATTAACTGTACTGTGCGACTCTAGATTTTGTATGTATAAATAGCGATCCGATGTATCTGGAATACAAGTGATTTTGGGACGACGTTGCAGTGCTAATCCGTAAAAAGGAAAGACACACTCCCGCCAGACTGAAGCCTCTTCGCTAGCAGCCATTCGGGCCCGGCACTTGTGAGTATAGGAACGTCGTGTTCTGCTCCTTGTGACTGCGAGAAGTATATCCAGTCGTTGGGTATTCTTCGAACTTAAGATCAGTCGTTGGTCTTAAGGGCAAATCACGCTGTGTGGTTGTGCCAGCACATAGTTCTAGCCCTCCATAGGGGTCTGTGTGTTTCGGTTTTAATTTACTTTGATTCAAAAACCCCAATTCTTGATATACCCAAATCAATACAAACCAAAGCACGAATCGTGCTGAATCTACCTTAATCAAAGGAATATATCGAATCCTTAGAACGATTCAAATTGATTGATCAAAGCTTCGTACTTAGCTCTCAAAGCTTTGCGGAACCTTTGCCAACGCTACCCCTTGCTATTAAATAAATTTGATAGCAGTGAACTCGCATATTGTGTATTAGATTGGTTGGTTGGAGTGCCCATTAGATTCCTTCCTTTCTCTTTCACACAAAAACGAGGCAAGCTCGTTAACGGCTTTCAGTAAAACCCCCTCGGGTAACTCTGGAGGAAGTAGAAGATGAGCAGACTTCACATTCTCACCGAGTGGCAGCTAATGCTGACAGGCCAATCCGAGAACCCTTGAGCCCAGAAACTCAACCCGAACCCAGTCACACTGAGATATTACCTGAAACCGCCCTGGAGGAGAGCAAATCCATGGAAGAACCTCCAATACACTGAATCCAAGCCAACCACAAAACTCGTCAAGCATGGGTAAAAGCTGGGATTTTGGAAGAACAAACCGAGGAAGTCTGGTGTGCAGCAGGATTCACTTACTCCCAACAGCTATCAGAGGAAGCCAACCGAGACAAACCCCTTAAAACCTTCGAAGAAATAGTCCCTGAGCAGTACCAAGACTTCAAGAAAGTTTTCTCTGAATCTGCATCCAAACGACTACCCGCCCACCAACCTTGGGATCATGCCATTGACCTAGTACCTGGAGCACCAGCCACCATGTGGACAAAGATCTACCTGATGTCTTTGAACGAACAGGGGGAGTTGGACTGCTTCCTAGAAAAAAACCTGTGTAAGGGCTACATCATTCCCTCGAAGTCACCAATCTCATCCCCAGTAACGAGCTTGCCTCGTTTTTGTGTGAAAGAGAAAGGAAGGAATCTAATGGGCACTCCAACCAATCAATCTAATACACAATATGCGAGTTCACTGCTATCAAATTTATTTAATAGCAAGGGGTAGCATTGGCAAAGGTTCCGCAAAGCTTTGAGAGCTAAGTATGAAGCTTTGATTAATCAATTTGAATCATTCTAAGGATTCGATATATTCCTTTGATTAAGGTAGATTCAGCACAATTTGTGCTTTGATTGTATTGATATGGGTATATCAAGAATTGGGGGTTTGAATCAAAGTAAATTAAAACTGAAACACACAGACCCCTACGGAGGGCTAGAACTATGTGCTGGCACAACCACACAGCGTGATTTGCCCTTAAGACCAACAACTGATCCTAAGTTCGAAGGATACCCAACAACTGGATATACTTCTCGCAGTCACAGGGAGCAGAACACAATGTTCCTATACTCACAAGTGCCGGGCCCGAATGGCTGCTAGTGAAGAGGTTTCAGTCTGGTGGGAGTGTGTCTTTCCTTTTTACGGATTAGCACTGCAACGTCGTCCCAAAATCACTTGTATTCCAGATACATCAGATTGCTATTTATACATACAGAATATCGAGCCGCACAGTACAATTAATTTAATACAATAAATGTTCGGAACTACAAGAAAACTTCTACAATCAGTCAGATACCATTTAATTTGAATCTTCATGTCCCTATTTGGTCCATAATGGTTCCAAGATTCTAGTATACCTCCAAACATAGGTAGGTATTTCGATGTTCATTTAATTTAATTGTTTTTGGAGAATGACTCGAATGGTGTTCAGCTCTCACTGCTGTTCAACACTTACTTTGATTGTTTGTCACCTCGTCCGGAGGCAAATCTGCTCTCCTCGATTCTAATCCTATCAATCTGATTCATCTGGATTAAACTAATTGCTTCTTTCTTTCAATAGACACCCATTGTGCCTATACTATATCAAGGGAGTTACGCATAGTATTCATTTAATTGCATTCTTCAATATTTTCTACGTCAGGACTCTTTGACATTCATTTGATATGTCTTCGGAGCCTCGCAGTACTTTGATCGTTCTTCTAGTCATTTTCCTCAACCATGCAACCTGATTGGTCTACTAGACTAAATCGCAGTCTTTTAGATTAATGCATGATCTCGTTCTAGAAGGAGTATTTGACAATTCCTGAGTTCTAGAAAGTCATTTTGAGTCAATCCTTGGCTCATGGTCACTTGAGTAAGTTCTTCCAAACTCCTGCCAGTGTAAGGTCCAATAAGAATACACTTGGTATGTCATACGTGAATGGTCATCCTTCGGATGTAGTCCAAGTCTGGTATAATCCTGCTTGACAAACAGGTAGACCGCTATCCGAAAGTAGTATCCGGGATGGGTAAACTAACCAACTCGTGGTAGTATGGGTATATGGTCCCTTCAACTTATTAGACTGATTCAGTATTGACTTTGACCATCAATCTGGGTCTCAATTACAGTCCTCTTGATACCGATCTATGCATGAAAATGTCACAATTCACAACATAGACGTCTAGCCAAAATTTAGGCATGTCAACGGTGTACATGAACTTAACAGAAACAGATAAAACCTAAGTAAAGCAATGTGTAAGCAATAAAGACTCGATCAACATGCTGCATGTGTTGTGAGACTGTTGTGTTTAATTGCCGAACCTTTAGGTAAGGCTCCTTACAAAAATGTTTTATCTGTTTTCATAGGGGGAAGTTGGCCTTATCCACCAGATCTTGACTGATATGGACAAGTGTGACTAAGCAAACTCATCAAGCCAAAGAGGTATAAACCAAGTCGGCATCTGCAATTTGAATCAATGCATTAGTAGAAATAGGCAGCAGAGCAGTATTGCTTATACACTCAATCAAAGGAACCTTGAGGAATAAATGACTTGTAAACTGTAAGAGTTATTTGCCCCTTCATGGTTGCATTCATGTAATATTTTCAACTTGAAGACAGGCAGCCTGAGTGCCGATTGATGGCCATTGATGGCTGTTCCATAAGTATATATGGGATATAGTAGTACTAGATGTTCGGCCCTTGCCACTTGCGGCCTTACCCCCAATCATATAAGTAAATGAAAAGCACATGTTGTATCAGTAAGCATGAATAATAGGTCAGGTGATAATATAAGACATGATAAGACAAGATATGAGATGAGGGATATGAAAGATAAGACAAGATAAGGAAAAGATAAGATGAAAAGAAGTGATTATAACACAATGAGGAAGCAGTATCATGATGATTTCATCAAATGAGCTGATGTTGGGTATGCAGAAGCAAAGAAGCACTGGGAGAAGTTCAAGCTTACCACGAGCCTCACACACAACACTACTGCTCCTAACCCAAATGCAGCAACCCAACTGCATACCGGCATTCACCTGCATACTAAATCAAATTTATCTCACCCCGACCAACTTGACGATGCCCGCAACCTGCTACTGCTATCCCAACCCCAAATTCACCCTGCTTTCAATGAGAGAAAGAGAAATGTATGATAAGCTCAGTGTTCACAACGTAGGTGGTGAAACAACTATATTGGAGTCTTGTAGCTACCTGAGAGAAAGAGAAATATATGATAAGCTACAAGAGGCATAAGTAAGGATCAAGTATGAGTAAAGTAAGTAAACATACCTCAGTGTTCACAACGTAGGTGGTGAAACAACTGAGGTACGGATGAGTGAGATATGCAGTATATCTGTAAAGTGGAATAGGAGTATGGTGCTAAGGAAAGATAAGCAATAAGTAAGGATTGGAAATGAAAGGGGCGGGAACGGTATGAATATGGTATAAGCGCACTAAGGTGCACACAGCCTAGACGCATGGGAGGCCCCCAAAAACTACTGCAGAACCCCACCCGAAATAGCATCATTTGGGACCCAAAATTTGCTCAATCCCTGCCCAAAAATAGCATCAAATAGAGCTTGAATGGGCAGACCTTGTCCGTTATAGCATCATTTGAGCTGGCTGAGCAAAAATTTCAGGAATCATGGGGGATGTTAAGATCATGCACACCGTGTAACCGTGCCAGAGGTCACAGAGTGTCTAAGTGCGGAAGACGAATGGGACAGTAGTGAAGTTATTAACAACACCGCCGTTACGCCATTAGTCCCCGGAGATCAAGAGTATAGAAGGGAGGAGCTAAGTAGCAGCCAAGTCGGAGCGGCGGTAACGCCGGTGACAAGGAGCGAGCCAAAGAACTTATAAGTCCAAAGGCTATAGAGAGAGTACTCCAAGGCGATGAGCCTGAAGACTTAGAGGAGCACAGAGTGAAAGAGGGAATCTAAGTCGATCTAAGTTGATAATTAAACTCAGGAACTACAGTAGCGTACAAGCAGTATTTATATCTACGGAGCGGCGCAGCGGTGCGGAGCGCCAGACTAACTACTAGGAGTTATACGTATAGTCCTGCAGGGTAAAGTAAAAGACAATAAGGAGAGACTAGAATGAAAGGGTATGTGTAGCGAGAAAGAACAATAAGGAGAGATTACAATAAAAGGTAGATCTTCGGAATACCGAGTGGCGGAATGGAGGCCCGAGGCATGGGCTTGACAGGGGAATAACATTCAAAAGGTGAAAACTTGATTTGATGTTGGCTAGTAAGCTAGTAAGCTTCTACTCTCAAGAGTCAAGACCCTAAATAAGTAGCAAAAATGGAAAATTTACACCTCTGGGAGAAATTTTTGGACTACACGTGACTAATCCTTGTCCAAAATAGCGTCATTTGGGCCCAAAACATAGCGTCATTTAGAGCATCTGGCCGGGCGGGGTTCAGTAGTAGTTTCCGGGGGCCTTGCACGGGTCACCTCCAACATTCAGTCCTCACAATGAGGCCACTGGGCTTTGAAACAAGAAGTAAGTTTGTTTAGATATATACAGTATAGCTCAGTATAGTCCAACATGTGTACACTGGGTACCACCTGATTCACTCAAGGATTACTGTAGGAATGGGAAAGGGTGTCATATCGAGGTACTGGATTGTCTGACTTGCCTTTGTTTCATGAGAGTGTACAAGGATATTTATGGACAGAATAGTGAGTTTAGGTACAATTTCTTACAATATGCACTTTCAATAAGTACATGGCATCAGACTCCAGTGCACAAAAGTTGTATAGGAAACAGAGCAGTGCATACTATGGTTCACAGGGTACTTCCGTAAACAGGGTACTTCTGCATTTTCGAAAATCTCATATTTTGAACGTTCTAGGTCAATAAATGCCCCCGGACTTTTTATGTAGTACTTTTTAGGTTCTCTATGAACAAACTGTACTATATGAAATAGAGTGTATTCAAGTTATGCATATGTACAAGACCAAAAGACTGTAATATACAAGCGTGATTTTAGATTGAAGCATCAGGAACCATATGAAGAGCTGGTAGATTACTGTAAAAATTACATGAGCATCAAGTTGAGGTTCTAATCAACTAGCATAGCAATTTTAGAAGCAATCCAATATGTTGTAGAGATTCGACAAGCAGATAAAGTGAAGAGGGTATGCGACGTGACAATATTTGATTCCAGCCTCATGCCGTGGCCTCGGCAAACTCTCCAAAAGCGTGATCAACACAAGTTCTGCCTCAACCCAGCATCAAATGGCCAAGTGTGCCAAAGTGCCGAGCAGCGGCATTGATGTGACTTAGTGTGACCCAAGATGCAGAAGTACCCTGTTTTGCTCGGTCATGGTCCGACGCTCTGATTATGCCTTATCTGCTCTAACATGTAAGATAAAATACAAGCTTAACATGATTTTAAACAAGACTGTCTACTCAGATTTTTGATTACTCAAAAATTTAAGACATTATTCGCAATATTCAAGAAATCGGAAGTACCCTGTGAACCATAGTATCCAAACTACGTTTTCAAGATTTGTATGGGGTGGTTGGGCATTGAGTAGGTCAAAAATCGCGTCAATTAAAGACGGCGAGAAATCGGCGCTAAATTATACTTTGGTACAGTACTTTCGCCGAGCTCGCTTGAGGGCCAAATGGTTCGACTGAATTTATTGGAGGCTTTGGACGACTCAACGACTCAACGACTCAACATCTTCATAGACTACATCATGTTCTTCATTATGACTCGAGAAATTTTCATTATCGGGCCAGATCCTTTGAAAGCCTCATCGGGGTTTTCTCTCTCGGCTGCTTTTAGATTCTGACAGTCCCTTCCTCCGATTCCTCCGAATTCTCTTTTGTTCCCTTCCATTCACTCAAAATTCTGCGAGGAACAATGTCCGGTCAGAAGATAGAGGAACATAAGAGCGACGTTGAGAAACGGGGAAGTATAGATCTTGGCCAAAGAGGAGAGGAAATATTGGCACTTCCCTCGACGTATTCGTCCAACTCTTTCACGAAGCGTCTACTGAGCTGGGGTGTCGAAAGTAGAGGTTCGTCTGGCAAGCTCTTCTTTATTGGCCAAATATTAATCAATATTTTGGATAGGCATATCCCCCGTCCCATCTTCCCAAAGAACCGATACTTCCTACTACAAACTCTTCTTCATATGGTTCACGATGAATTTTAACATACTATCCTTCTCTGCTGGGACTCTCGGTCCTGTGGCGTATGGGTTGGGGATCAGGGAATCATGTCTGGTGATCTTGTTTTTCAATGCACTGTGTTGTGCGCCTCCGGCATATTTTGCAACATGGGGTCCGAAACTGGGAATGAGACAGATGGTGCAGGCGAGGTTCTCTTTTGGGTGAGTCGTCCATTCTCTCTAGGCATGTATAGATCGTACGGGATCATCAATCGTTTGGGATGAGTGGACGCTTCATATACCTGATTAACCACAGAGTAGTCCTAATACTCCGATACAGATATTACGGTGTCATCCTCGTCTGCATCCTCAACCTCATCGTGATGACTGGTTTTTGTATCTTAAATGCTATTTTAGGCGGACAAACACTTGCCAGTGTGGCTGACGGGAATCTTACTTGGAAGTAAGTCATTTATCGCGATTTGCACTTGTATGACGGATGGCTTATGTGCGTAGTGCAGGTATCGTAATCGTCGTGATTATTTCCCTAGCTGTGAGTCAAAGCTCAAAGTACGAATCGGATCCTAAGGAGCTAACATAGCTCTTTACAGTTATCGTTCTGCGGGTACTCGATACTCACTTGGTAAGAAGCGTCTAGCTTTTCTTTCTCTTTTCCTCATCGTGTCTTTACCACTTATATCCTTGTCTCCAGGTA
This sequence comes from Lentinula lateritia, assembly GCA_028011325.1. Taxonomy (NCBI): domain Eukaryota; kingdom Fungi; phylum Basidiomycota; class Agaricomycetes; order Agaricales; family Omphalotaceae; genus Lentinula; species Lentinula lateritia. The sequence continues at coordinate 121,248 of JANVFT010000118.1, read as the reverse complement.
TGAACGCATCGCCTGGTTCCCCGTCCTTGTCGTTTACCTCGTTGCCCTCGGTCTCGGCGGAAAATACCTCAACGACATCCCCGCCTCTGCCCCAGCCAGCACAGCGACCGCACCGACGATACTATCCTTCGCGTCGACCATAGCGGGGTTCGTAATAACATATTCACCTCTAGCGTCGGATTTCACCATTTATTTCAAGCCGAGTGTGTCGAGGTGCGTTATATAGTATTAGAAATCAAAATGAGCTCCAATGACGATGGATCCTGGAATGTACAGTACTAAAATCCTCCTATACACATACCTGGGTCTCTTTATCCCGGTTGTATCCGTTCAATGCTTAGGTGCAGCGTTCTCTGCTGTCGCGCTCTCTCCTACTTTGCCCCCATCCTCCGTTCCAGCCACCTGGGCCCAATCTTATTCCTCCTCATCGGTTGGCGGACTTCTCCAATCTATCCTTTCCCCCGCCGGACGCTTTGGTGATTTCCTGACGGTGCTATTGAGTTTAAGCGTGGCAGGGAATATCGCGGCTACGTTTTATTCGATAGGATTCAACATCCAGTTAGCGATGCCGGTGTTGATCGTGGTGCCGAGATATGTGTTTTCAGTGGTTATTACTGCCATGTGAGTGCTCCCACCAAACCATATGATGCGGAACTACCTGAAATCGACGAAAAACCGCTAATCTCCTGCTATGACAAGTGTCCTCCCATTAGCAATCGTCGGCTCTCATACATTCTATGACACGCTCGAGGATTTTCTCGGACTAATTGGTTACTGGTGCTCGGCCTTCATTGCCATTCTCCTCGTCGAACACTTTGTCTTTCGGAGACGTTACTCCTCCCAAAACCCCTCACATACCAACGCCGACAACCAAAATGAACCCCTCACTGATTGGACCAGGTTCTACCCCCCAACGTACTGGAATGCTCCCTCATTACTTCCGTCCGGTATCAGCGCAATTGCAGCTGGAATTATCTCTTTTGGTCTCGTCATTCCCTCTATGGCGCAGATTTGGTTCACAGGGCCGATTGCGGAGAAAACGGGTGATATTGGGTTTGAGTTGGCGTTTGTGTTTGCTGGGGTGGTGTATACATGCCTGAGGGGGGTGGAGGTGAAGTGGAAGGGGAGGTTGTAGGATGGGATGTTGATTATATGTCCGATGTAAAACATAGACTTGTCCTTCATACAGGGAAGCCCTAGTCTATCTTGGGTTGGGGTATGATCGGATGTGCTGCATGTAGGGGAGATTGTCCGAATTCTTTGATTCGACATTCACATATGCCTGAGGAGGCTCATTTATATTCTGGAAGCATGCGTAGCCGCGGTGAACCGCTTTGACCACCGGACCACCAGCCTCTCGAAGTACGAAGACCGAGTTGTGTCCTTGCCTTCTCTTTCTTGCTAACAATCACTTCACTCTTTGGCTTGTTCAAGAATTTTTTACGTTCCTGTGAGTACCAACCTGTTCAGTTCCTGAATTTGTTTCTGTTAGCAATTGTAGGTCATGAATGTCCACGATATTCCCCCCACCTCCTTCAAAGTCGTCTAACAGCTCTATGCCACCGCTATGTCCTTCGAGGTAGGGTTTCACCTATTATTGTAGGTATTATGCGGTGGGTACGTATCCTTATAGTGACTCGCCAAATTACCTGCTTTAATTGTCTTCTGGCCATCTTGGGCTCTGGTGAAATGGCCACTCCATTGTCAGGTCGTTAACGTTGCTCAGAGAAAGTCTGAATAATTCTAATTTTTTTTATAGAATCACGTAGTATTGTACCATCGACGGTCATCGCTACTTATAATTACACATAGACCGGTCATTGAAACATTGCGAGTCCCACCCCTCCGGTTCCGCACAAATTTTCATGACGACACTAGTGGAAAACAAAAACACGAAGTTTGGGTGATGAGTTTGGGTGATAGAAGTAAATCCAGAGTTCGCGGAAATTGCATAAGGCCAAGGACTTTGTGAGTTTCTGTTCTGATTGATACAGTTCTAAGTCAAACTTACTTACCGGACTTCACGCTCCATTTTTGCTTTGGATATGGCCCATGACCCTGACGGTTCAGTTGATCCTCAGAATATAACAACAACTGGGACCATAAGCCCGAATGAGACAGCGATAACAAGGTCCATATACCACGGAACGATGATATTAGCAATTCGCTGCGAAATTTCGAGCATGATTACTCCAATTATGAAGATGCTGAGGGAATAGTAGGAGACATAAAGCGAAGCAAGACTGATCAATTCAGCTAAGTTGCTTGTCACCACGGTAAGAGACGGAAAGATAATGTCGGGGAGAATAGGTCCCCAGACGACATCTGTAGATGCAAATGAGAACTGTAAACGGGCCAGTAAGTTTGGCAAAACACAAACGACAATACATGGCGAAAAGTATCCGTGGCATGGAAGAATGCGAATCGCGTTATACAATTGGAGCGCTTTGGAGCGAGCTCTACCGAATGTGCTTTAACGTGCAAACGCGCGTCTAGGGAGTCATCACACAATGATCTCGGGAGAGAAATCCCAAACGTTTGCGGGATGTTGGTATTCTGCTAGTCAATGGAGGCGTTCACTCCGAGTCGTCTGGTGCTCGTGGCCTGCAGATGTGTAAGTAAAAGTCCAAGATCACAGATGGGAGAATTTTTTTGATTAGCTAATCATAAATCCGAACACCCGACAGTTACCCGATCTCTTGGCCTTTCCTTCTGTTCTCTGCTTTTACCCGATGATTCTCAATGGCGCAAAAGCTCATAAATCCTCAAGAATATTGCGCCTTGGCTTTACATGATTCCGGAGCTTTTCAAGGATTGGACCTTCCCGATTATCATGGAAGCCACCCGGACTTCGGCTCTTCCCCTTAGGCATCGACCTACAGCAACAGAGGAATTATGGGATTAACTAAACCTTTGATCAAATATTTCAGTGTTTCTAAGAACACAGAGGGTCTTAAAATCGAACACAGGAAGACATTCGTTCACGTTGTCTCTATGAATTAATGGAACTGATTGACCGTTTGTGAACGAAATAACTGGCCTCAAGGCGTCCATTATCATTTCGCACTAGCCATCAATGCTCATTCGATACAGGTGAAGGCGTCAGCTTACGCCTAAGATCTATATAAAGAAGACATTATCGGGAATACCCTCCGCACTACGCATCTTTTACATGAAAGATGTTTGCTGGCCAGCTCAGGCTCATTGTGTCCTTCCTCCTCCTCGCTGCTGGTACTATCTTGCCTGTTAGTCGGGCTGCAGCAATTCACACTAGCGATCAGGTCTTCTTGCAGGAGGCAGCGCCTCACGGAGGTGTCGCAACCGAAGCTGGTTCGTTGAGTTTGTATGGTTATTACGCATCGTGCTCATGAGCTATCATGCCGCGTAGCTCCATGTACGAAGATTGGACTTGATGTCCTCCAGCAAGGAGGTAATGCAGCTGACGCGGCAAGTTCGCAGGTTTTCTAGGTCCAACTCTGCTTGACTGATATTTATTCTTGCCAGATCATTGCATCAGGCCTTTGTGTTGGAGTTATATCTGCTTACCACTCGGTATGTTCCTTTGTGCGCGTCGATATCGCATAATTTGTTCAATGATTCTGCTATGCTTACAGGGCATAGGTGGAGGCGGATTCATGTTGGTTAGATTCAACAAGGATGATGGCAGTCACGACTACGAGATGATTGACTTTAGAGAAACTAGTCCTTCTGATGCTCATGAGTACATGTTTGTCGACTCTTCCGATGCGGAGGCTTCCGTCGTAGGCGGTCTATCGGTCGGCGTTCCTGGAGATCTGCGCGGCTGGGAAATGCTTCATCAGCGGTGAGCAAATTGGTCGAAGTACCTACCGAAATTGATACCGTCTCATCGACTAGGCATGGATCGATGCCTTGGGAATACCTCGTTATGCCTGCTGTGCACTTGGCGCGCAATGGGTTCGAAGTTGATGTCGACCTCGCTGCTGCCATGCAAGGACAGAATTTCATTACACAAGATGTCATTTGGGCCGAAACATATGCTCCCAATGGTAGTGTTCTTGTGCAGGGAGATATCTGCTATCGCAAGGTATGAGCAAAATCGCGCCTTCGTTTCGTTTCTTACACCAACAACGAACGCATGGTATAGAGGTTTGCCGAAACCTTGGAAAAAATTGCTAAATACGGCGTTGATGCGTTCTACACGGGCGACATCGCTCTTAACACTATTTCGACTCTACGTCAGAACAACGGAATCATGACTCTCGATGATTTGGCTAGCTATACTGCAGTCGTCCGACAACCTCAGAATATCACGTACCGTAATACTAGAATCTACTCTACTGTAGCTCCGTCTAGTGGCGCTGTAGTGCTTAGTGCGCTAAAGATATTCGAGGGGTTGAGTGGCAATATTTCGCACAGGTCCGTATCTCGATTTCCAGAGTTTTTCTTCGTCATTTCAACTCGCGCTCATAGCGATCCTTCTATCCATCTCAATACCCATCGACTCATCGAAGCCACTCGGTTTGCATATGGGCAGAGAACGGAATACGGTGACCCCGCTTTCACCTCAAACGTCTCTCAACTCGAAGCGTATTTCCTCACCGAGGCCGTCGTGACTCAAACCCGGAACAAGATTGTCGATAACAAGACGTTTCCTGTGACATACTATAACCCAGAAAATTATCAGGTTGTCATTGATAATGGTACTTCGCATATAGCAGTGATTGATAAAAATGGAATGGCAGTTTCGTTGACCACTACAATGTAAGCTCCTTCTGTGATAGTGACTCGCTTATTTATATATCACTCACTGGTCAGCAATAACTACTGGGGCTCGCAATTAATGACTGCCGATGGAGTCATTCTCAACGATGAGATGGGTGACTTTTCCTCTCCCGGATTACTTGATGACTTCGGATTCAGCGCTTCACCCGCTAATTATATCGTGCGTGTCATTTTGCATCTGAATACTCATTTCCCCCTCATCTTCGAAGTTTAGGCTGGCAGAAAACGTCCACAGTCTTCCATCTCTTCCACGATTGCAGAGGACTTGGAGACTGGGGATATAATCATCGCGACCGGGAGTGCAGGCGGAAGCAGAAGTACGTTACTTATTTCAGTATCTGTTTTCAAATTCATTCATAGCGCGTAGTCATTACTGCAACTCTCCAACATCTCCACCATCACATTGATCAAGGGCTCAACTCTTCCTCCTGCGTCCACCACCCTCGTTGGCATGATCAACTTGACGGTAATACGTATTTCGAGTATGATTCGGAGACCGTTGGGATCGCTGGGTATGATGATGCCACTATGGCGTATTTTAGAAAGATTGGGTACAATATTTCGTACATGAGTACGGAGAGGTCCACGGCGCATGGTATGTGTTTGGTTAGAGCATTACCCGCACTTTGATCACTCACTGGTTCATTCTGTATTTCTTCAATTTTTAGTTGTTATCCGTCAACCAAACGGGACAATTGAGGCGGCTAACGATCCTCGAAAAGCAGCTGGTGCTGGTTTGGCATATTGAGTGTCTTATAATTGGGAACCCATATTGTACAGACTAAAGATATAATAGGTGTATATAATGGTAGTAACCTCTTCCGCGGGTGTAATATACAGGTTCAACCAGCATGTTTTCTCTTCATTCTCATCTTCGAATTATCTGGCTCTATCCTTCTTTTGCTTTCTCGTCTCGAAGTGAAGACCTTGTGGCCTTGATGCAGATGCTTCAGCTGTTCCTCGGAATTGGAGAGACTTGTATTGGGAAATTCAGCGCAGTGATATGTATATGGCATAGTCAGAAACCCTGGGGAAACCCTAGGATGAATGCTGGTTCATTGGGGCTACAGATGCCACCTGGATACAACCATAGAAAAAGAAAGTTTCTGACAGACACTGGAGCAGACGGGCTGAGTAGGACGTTGACATTTTTCGGGACAGGCGTTTTGTATGTGCACACTGCAGAACGTTCTTGGTCAAATATGTATATGAAGTAGGAATAACCGAACATCGCGCATGATTTGGAAGAAACATGGAGGCAGACGCCATTCGTGAGCCCAGATCAAGTCTCGTCTTGCAAGAATGAGAGACTCGCTTTGGGCACAGCTCGTACAGCAATTCCTGTCAATCAAGAAATGCGGTATATGAGTCCGAACTGTTAGAGAAGAATCCGTACGCTCTGTTATCCTAGCTTCATTTCCTTATTATTTCACCTACGCACCTTTTTCTTCTGCTCAATCCTGCTTATATACGTTACGATCGAGCACCTATACGAGCGACCCCTATTACACAGCTTTCCCTCAGTTGTTCTCTACTATTACAACTGAGGGTAAGTTGTGTTCATATTTAGATTGATTCCCAATACTGATCCTATAGTAGTGTTTATTACTCTACAGGTACATTTATTCAATCAGTTGTTCTCTACTATTACAACTGAGGTGTTTATTACTCTACAGATTATGAGACTCGGCTCCCAACGGGCTAAATAGATAAAACAAAAATTCTACTATGTCTTCATCGACCGGAAACCAAACAGCAACGCTTCCTACATTCCCGGAATCGTCTCAGCTGTCCGGACAGGATACTTGGAAGGCGTTCAAAGATAGGGTCGAGCTGAACGTTGAGTTTAGGGGCCTCAAGGGTTATCTCCATGGCACCATCCCTAGACCAAGCCCAGCAACCTATGTCTATACGTCTATCACTCCCTCATTCCCTAGCAGTCTGCATCCATCCCCAGAAGAATGGAACCAGCGCGAGCGCTTGGTAGCCGCAATGATTTATCTCAATTGCACTGATCCCATCGGGGTCGGTATCTACCGAGACAACCTTGCGCATGTCACCTATGCGTTCCTAATCAACAAATATGAGAGTCGAGATGAAGAACTGATTCTTCTCGCCGACACTGCCCTCCGCGAACAGAAGTATGACCCCATAACGACTACCATGGAAGACCACGAAAAGAAGATGAACAATCTTCTCAAGAGGCTCCGTAACTTGGGTGGCGCCGTGGATGACTTCCAGTATCGCCTCATTGTCATTAAATCCATGCCGAAAGAGTGGAAGGAGAACGTATTGAACGTTCCTGGTCGCACAAGCTCTGAGGCCTTCACCTATCTCAAGCACCTCTACATCAACAAGGTGGAACCAGTTGACGATGAGGACCAGCGCATCCAGAAGAAAGTTGCGGCGCTAGTTGCCCAGCACATTGCAGCACACCCTGTCATCGCGAGCGCTGTACAACGCCGAAACCGACCAGTCTGCACTAACCCTTCCTGTCCTAGGAAGCTTGGCCACTCCATCGAGAACTGTTGGGCGAAAGGTGGTGGTGGAGAAGGCAATGCCCCAAAGAGCTGGAAGGACAAGTACGAGAACCGCACCGCCGCATCCAGCTCAACTACTGCCTCTAGCGCGACAATTCTGACCGATCCAGACCCTGCCGACCTCTACGTTCACTCCAATCATGTTAATATTTCCGCTAAGCCGGGTACGTCCGTCCATCCGACCTTCCCGGCACTATCCCCTGATGACTCCATTAGACTCGAAAGAACTACCGTTCTAAATTGCGAGAGTCAGAGAAGGGAGAGTGTTAGTGTCAGCGATAACGTACCTATTTATTCCCTTGTATCGAATCCTATCGAGTGCACCGTTTGCAACGGTAATATACCACTCTATTCCCTACCTGAACCAATCGAGCCAGAGACGTTTCTCGATTCGGCAGCATCAGAACATTGCTGGGTAAAAAGGTCGGATTTCACTCGTTACGAGATTGTTAGTGGACAAAGTGGAAATAGCGCAATAGCGGGCGACTCTGGCAAGTTCCACATACCTGGGATTGGCGATGTGAACGTCTCGACACTGGTAGACGGTCTAGAGTGCAATGTGAAGCTCAAAGGAGTGAAACACACCCCGGAATTCGCACACAACCTAATCTCAGTATCAACGCTCGATAGAGAGGGATATAATGGCGAATGGGGGGAACAGAAACTCACCGTGAGGACGTCCTCTGGTAAAGTGGTCATGGTTGGGGTACAAGTTGGAAACTCAAAAATGTACCGAGTTGACCGAAAAATCTACGCGAACTCAGCCAGGTCTCATGAAAAACCAACCGATATACATACTTGGCACCGTCGCTTTGGTCACGTTGGAGTCGCAAGAATCCTGAGGATGGCACATCGAAAGTTAGTGGACGGTCTCCAAGTAACGTCAAAAGAGACACGAGGAATGTGCGAACCTTGTCTATATGGCAAAGCAACAAGACGCCCGTTTGACGAGAAACTTACGCATGAGACCAAAGTGCTTGAACGGGTGCATATCGACCTGTGGGGACCTTCCAGAACTCAGAGTCGAGGCGGAGCTAACTATATGATGCTCTGTTCTGACGGTGCATCCTCTATCCGAGTCCCATACTTCATCTCCAACAAACGAGCAGAAACCACACTCAAACACTTCCATGAGTTTCGAATCATGGCAGAGAACCAGACTGGGGAACGCCTTCGAATTATTCGGATAGACGGCGGAGGTGAACTCGACAACAATCGCATGCAGTCCTATTGCAAAGAACATGGTATCATCATTGAGAAGATACCCCCCTACTCTTCCGCAGCTAATGGTATGGCGGAACGCGCAAACAGGACTGTGATCGAGGGTACGAGAACCCTTCTCGAAGATTCTGGATTGCCACCATCATTCTGGGCAGAAGCAGCAAGTACTTTCATATACGTTGACAGTTTCGTCCATACTGCTCGCTCACCTGACGTCGTTCCCATGGAACGTTGGACCAAGAAACGCCAGGACGTATCCTGTCAAGCCCATGCCTCGGGCCCCCATTCCGCCGCTCGGTATTCCGAAGATCCACTGGTTATTGTAATCTTCTCTTTATTGTTCTTTCTCGCTACACATACCCGTTCATTCTAGTCCCTCTTTATTGTCTTTTAGTTTACCCTGCAGGACTACACGTATAACTCCTAGTAGCTAGTCTGGCGCTCCGCACCGCTGCGCCGCTCCGTAGATATAAATACTGCTTGTACGCTACTGTAGTTCCTCAGTTTAATTATCGACTTAGATTCCCTCCTTAACTCTGTGCTCCTCTAAGTCTTCAGGCTCACTGCCTTGAAGTACTCTCTACTCTACCTTAGGACTTATACGTCCTCTGGTTCGCTCCTCGTCACCGGCGATACCGCCGCTCCGACTTGGCTGCTACTTAGCCCCTCTCTTCTATACTCTCGACCTCCGGGGACTTACGGCGTACGGCGGTGTTGTTAATAACTTCACTACTGTCCCATTCGTATTCCGCACTTAGACACTGTGTGACCTCTGGCACGGTTACGCGGTGTGCATGATCTTAACAGTATAATTAAACTCAATCCGTAACGTCGTACTGACATATCATTTTTTATGCCTCCGAAAACTCGAGCTCAATCTAGAGCTAACTCCGAAGAAAACACTTTCTTCACCACAGCCCAATCTTTCGCCCCTTTCTCCGAATCTATCTCAGCCATCGGTCAACCACGTCGCCGTAATCGCGGTTTCGGTCCAGCCACAGTTCCAACTACGTCAACTCTTCCTGAAGCTATGGAAGAAGATCAGCAATTTGAGTACAGCACTTTGTTTACCGGTGACGGACAACCTGTCCAAGTCTTGACCCCTCGCCGTGGACAACCCCCCGTGGTCGCTCCGGTTCGGGGCCGGTCTACTACTCGAATTGATTCTCCAATTCTCTCAGCCATCGCTCGCCGTTCGGGTAAACAACCCCAACGAAGAGCAGCTTCTGAATCTCCTCGTGACCCACCTCCACACTTCGATTTGGATACTGGTGATCACGATGATCAAGACCCTCCTGTCGACCCCGATGACCCGGGTGCCGACAACAACCATGACGATCTGGATGACGACTCCGGCGGTTTACCGCGTGGTGAGCCTGGTGACCCCAGTGGACCTGGCGGTCCCGGCGGTCCCGGCGGACCTGGTGGTCCTGGTGGACCTGGTGGGCCTCGTTCCTCCAACTCTCCTGACATCCCCAACGAGCAACGTGCTATGTTGGATCTCCTCTCGGGGTTTAAGGTTTCTATGGAAACCCTCGGTTCCGTTCTCGCCGCACTCGGCCGTCCCTCTGACAGCTCTGAATCCAAGAGCAAGGTCAAGGAGCCCGAGGTATTCGACGGTTCGGACCCCCGAAAACTCAAAACATTCTTCGTCAATCTCGCCCTGGTCTTCAATGACCGTCCCAAGTACTTCACCGACCAGCGTAAGGTGAACTACACCCTTTCCTATCTCAGTGGGTCAGCCAAAGAATGGTTTGTCCCTGATATCCTCGACCCGGACCTCGACTCGCTGCCGGCCTGGACGTCGTCCTTCACGGCCCTTGTAAAGGAGCTACAGGACAATTTCGGCGTTTACGACGCCCAAGGCGAGGCCGAGGACGCCCTTGGTAACCTTAAGATGAAGGAAACCGAGAACATCCGGAAATACAACATCCGGTTCAACACCCTGGCTGCTAGTACCAACTGGGATTCTGCCGCCCTGAAATGGGCTTATGGACGAGGCCTGGCTGAACGCATCAAGGACGAAATGGCGCGGTTGCCCGAGCCGGCGACGCTCGCCGCTTATCGTCTGGAGGTTCTTCGCATTGACAACCGTTATTGGAAGCGCGAAGAAACCAAGAAGCGTGAGGCTGGTAAGCCTTTTATTGCTCGGAACCCGAAGAAGGGTTCCTCGGACTTCAAGACTGGTTCTACTAACCAGCACAACAATTCTCAGCCTTCGGGCTCTTCGGCGCCATTCACGCCGAAACCTAAACCCTTCTCTGGTGGTAAGCCTAACAACAATGGTAAGCCCCAGAACTCTTCGAATTCCGGCCAATCCGGCGGTCAGCGCCCCGCATTCAACCATCTAGGAGCAGATGGTAAAGTACTTCCCTCCGAACGGGAAAGAAGGATGAAGAACAACCTTTGTCTCTTCTGCGGTGGTAAGCATCAGATTGCTGACTGCAACAAGCGAAAGGCCCGGGAATCGAAGGGCCGCGCTGCCGAGGTTGAAGAAACCCCCGAAGCAACCATTGAGGTTGTTAAAGAGGATTTGGAAAACTAGTCCGCAGCTCTTGTTCCCTGGTACGAAACGGGAGCTGCGTTGATCAGGTTCGTACCTCACCTGGGGAGTTATATCTCAACGCGTCCGCTCTTTCCTCTATTGAACGCTCTCTTGTAATATCATTGACTACTGAATTTTCGTTATCCGATTCGGCCGCGCCGGCCGAACCTATCTCTGCTCTTCTCAAATTTCCTACTCTTGTTGATTCTGGTTCTACTGACTCTTTCATCGATACTCGTTATGTTTCTCAGAACTCTATTCCTACGACCAAAATCTCTCCTGTTAATCTTCGTCTTTTTGATGGTTCATTATCTTCTAAACCCATTACCGATATGGCGAATATCGCCGTTCGGTTCCCTTCCGGCGAGCTGCTTCTATTACCTTTCTATGTTACACATTTAGATTCATCTTGTAAAGCAGTATTAGGTTACAGTTTCTTATCCCGCTACAATCCGTTGATTGACTGGGCATCTCGAAACATTACGTTCCGTAACACTTCACATCTTGATTCTCCACAGACGTCTGTGCCTTCTGCCATCAACACTGTTGTTGCAAAGGTCGCTGTTCCGCTACCGGAACTTTCGCCGTCGGTTTCACCGACAATTCTGGAGACCCCTTCTGGGGACTCACCTTGCTCTCGCTCTCGCTCCCGCTCTCGGACTTCACGGGCCAAGCCCCTTTCGTCCAAATTTCCCTTTGAACCCATCTATTCTTACCCTACGGTCTCTCAATTCGCTGCTCAGCTGGAAACTCCCGAGGTCGACATTGCACTTGTCAGTGCTGCAGTCTTCAATAGGGCTTGCAAGGACGCCGGTATGGAACCTATCCTTCTTCGTGCTATCCACTCTGAGGTCGCGGCCCGCGCCGCCGATCGCTCTTCCACCGCTCCTACTGTCCCTCCACTTCCTCCTTCCATCCCAGCAGAGTATGCTGAGTTTGCAGACGTCTTCGACGAGATTGCTGCAGATTCTCTTCCTGAACACAGACCTTACAACTTGAAGATTGACTTGGAAGAAGGCGCTTCGCTGCCTCTCGGCCGTATTTACCCTTTGTCTGAAAAGGAGTTAGTCGCCCTTAAAGACTTTATTGACAAACAGCTGGCTACTGGTGCCATCACCCCATCATCCTCTCCTCACGGCGCTCCGGTCCTTTTCGTCCCGAAGAAAGACGGCAAACTTCGCCTTTGCGTCGATTTCCGTGGACTCAATCGTATCACCAAAAAGGATCGTTACCCACTCCCACTCATTTCAGATCTTCTCGACGCTCCGAAAAGAGCTAAAATATATACCAAACTGGATCTCGCTCACACTTATCATCTAGTCAGAATCGCTGAAGGTGATGAATGGAAGACCACCTTTCGGACCCGCTACGGCTCCTACGAATGGAAGGTTATGCCGTTCGGCCTTACGAACGCCCCTGCGGCGTTCCAGCGGTTTGTTAATGACATCTTCTCTGACATGCTCGATGTTTGTGTCATCGTCTATCTGGACGATATTCTGATCTACTCTGATACGCCAGAAGAACACCAAGAACACGTCAAGGAGGTTCTTCGGCGACTTCGCCATCATCGGCTTTACGCCAATCCCGAGAAGTGCGAGTTCAATATGGATACTGTTGAGTATTTGGGTTATATTCTTTCTCCCGACGGATTAACTATGTCCAAGGAGAAAGTTCAGACAGTTCTAGATTGGCCGGTCCCGAGGAAGGTTAAGGACATTCAGTCCTTCCTGGGTTTTGCAAACTTCTATCGTCGTTTCATTTATAATTATAGCGATATCGTTGTGCCGATGACTCGGCTTACCCGAAAAGGCGCTCCCTGGATCTGGGACAGCAGCTGTCAAGAGGCCTTCGAAAACCTCAAAATCGCTTTCACTTCTGCGCCGATACTGGCCCATTGGGAGCCGAATCGCCCACTTATCGTGGAGACCGACGCTTCCGATTACGCCATTGCGGCTATTCTTTCCATCCAATATGCTGACGGTGAAATTCATCCTTTAGCCTTCCTTTCGAGAACGCTTCACGCGGCTGAACTCAATTATGATACTCACGACAAAGAGCTACTGGCCATCTTCGAGGCCTTTAAAGCTTGGCGTCATTATCTGAAAGGCTCGGGTGATCCGGTGGACGTCGTCACCGATCACAAAAATCTTGAGTATTTTTCTACTACCAAGGTTCTCACTCGCCGACAGGTCCGATGGTCAGAATTTTTGCATCAATTTAATATGGTCATTCGCTTCTGGCCGGGGAAACTCGGCGAGAAACCCGACTCGATAACTAGACGCTGGGACGTCTACCCTAAAGAGGGGGATATCGGCTACGCCCAAGTTAACCCTCATAACTTCCGTCCTATCTTTACTAACGAACAACTCACTGCGTCTCTTCGAGCTACCTTCCTGGAAGGCCCGGTTTTACGAGCCTCGATTATCATGGATATCGAAGCCCTACACCAAGCCATCATCCTCGCCCTTCCCGCCGACCCGAGCTCCGTTGTTGGTTTGGAACTTGCAAAAGATCCTTCCAATGAACGTTGGAGCTTAGGTAGTGACAAGTTATTACGCCTTGACGACCGTATTTATGTTCCTAATCACGGCGATCTTTGCCTTCAAGTCCTCCGCTACTTTCATGATCATCCACTCTCCGGCCATTTCGGCCAGAACCGCACTCTAGAAGCTGTACGTCGTCAATACACCTGGCCCAAGGTCAGAGACTTTGTACGTGACTACGTTACCTCTTGCACTGTTTGTGGTCGCAACAAACCTCGCCGTCATCGGCCTTACGGGTTGTTGAAACCTTTGCCGGTTCCGGTCCGACCATGGGACTCTATCTCCATGGACTTCATTGAGCAACTGCCAATGTCGAATGGCTTTACCGCTATTCTCGTCGTTGTGGATCGATCTTCCAAGCAAGCTATCTTTATTCCAACTTACGACACCATTACTTCCGAACAACTAGCTGAGCTCTTTGTTATTCATGTCTTCTCTAAACATGGTGTCCCTAATCATGTCACTTCTGATCGTGGTTCTGAATTTGTTTCGGCGTTTTTCCGGGCTCTCGGTAAAGCGCTCTTCATGGAACTTCACTATACCTCTGGATATCATCCGGAAGCCGACGGGCAGACCGAGCGTGTCAATCAGACTCTCGAACAGTACATCAGGATCTACTGCTCCTACCAACAAGATGACTGGTCGCCTTTACTCCCGATCGCCGAGTTCGCCTACAACAATGCTCCCAATGCTTCCACAGGTATTACTCCATTCTTCGCCAACAAAGGATACCACCCAAACATCACCGTTCGGCCCGAGGTCGACATGAAGTCTGATCTTGCTAAAGACTTCGTCGTCAACCTCGATGAACTCCACGTTTTCCTTCGAGAGGAAATCCTCCTAGCTCAATCCCGTTACAAGGAACAAGCTGACAGGAAAAGAATCTCGCACCCGGAGTTCCCGATCGGCTCCGAAGTATTTGTCCTTGCTAAGCACATTCGCTCTACTCGTCCTACTGAAAAATTCTCTGAAAAATATCTTGGTCCTTTCAAGGTCATCAGTCGACCTGGTACTTTATCTTATGAACTCAAGCTCCCGGACTATCTTCGCCGGATTCACCCGGTTTTCCACGTCTCACAGCTGGAGCCGGTTACGCCGAATCCTTTCCCGAATCGTACTCAATCTCCTCCACCTCCAATTGAAGTTGATGGTGAAGAGGAGTACAACGTTGCCGAAATCCTGGACTCCAAACTGGACAGAAGGTATAAACGTTGTCCTCTACGTTATTACATTCGGTGGGCCGGTTACGAAGGTACCGACGATGAGTTTTCTTGGGTTGCTGCTGATGAATTACACGCTGACGAACTTGTACCGGCATTCCACGCCCGATACCCTCACAAGCCTGGACCGTGATCACAAAAAATCATTTTATTTCTTCCCCGTTTTTTCGCCTTGCTCCGCCAAAGTTTACTTTGTGTGTTTAGAGGGTAAACACGATGATAGCAAATTGAGTGTTTACCTCTCCTGCTTAAATTGCTTACGTTGTTTCTTAGTTACTATTTTACTTATTCTTCAATCACACTTAAGCTACTTATACTTTAAAAACTAATTACTTCTTACGCCGCTCGCGGCCCATTCGCTTTCCGATTTCAAAATCGAGTTAACATTTTTTTATGTACAAAGTCCAAAAAAAACCAAGATTATACTACAGAGGCAAGGCTACAAGAAGAGTACAAAAAGATGGCCGAAGGCCGATGTCCGATGTCCGCTAATCTACTACGACTACTTCCTTCTCCTTCTCCTTCCCTTTCTCAGAGGCCGCCGTCTTCGCCTTCTTCGGCGCCGGCGCCTCCCCTTCCTTCTCCTCCTCTACCTCCTCTTCCCCTTCTCCATCCTTCTCTCCCTCTACTACCTCCTCTCCTTCCTTCTCTTCTTCTTCTTCTTCTCCCTCACTGTTCTCCATGATCCTTCTCCGCTTCAAATTCTTCGGCCGTTTGGAGACCGATCTCGACGGTCCTGGTACCGCCGCTCCCCTCATTGCGTCCCTTGTGTCAATAGCGATGAGCCGGGCGTGGTCTTCATCCTGTCGCTGCAGGAGCTGCCGAAGGTACTGGTGAGACCTCGTAGTGGCCTCCCTTAAGGACCGGTTGTCAGCAAGGAGCTGGGCCAACTGACTCTCCATTACGGCCATCCGCTCGCCGCCCGGTCCTCCTTCCCGCTTCACTTGCATCGGCCGCCCGGAATACGAACATTTTACCTTCGCATCGTGACATGGCTTGCATATCACGGTGCTCCGTTTACCCACCTGTTCCAGGCAGGGGATTTTCTTCATCTGGCACCGCTCGCAGGGCGCCCGCTCTTCATTGTCGTCGTCGTCCTCTCCGCCGTCGCCGCCATCGTCCGGGTCCCCACCGCTAAACTAACAAAACATCAGTTATTAGATCCTGTGTTAGAAAAGGAAGTACTCACCTCATTCCTCTGAGGGGCCTTCCCTTTCTTCACCATCCGCGGGATCTCTACTTCCACTCTACGAGCAGAAGTGGTGGCCTCCCCGGGTGAGGGACCACGACGGTTCCGAGCCGCTGCTGCTGCTACCCTCCTTCTCTGCTCTGCTGCCTCTTCCTCCATCTTTCTGGCGGTTGCGGCCCGAGCGGCAGCCTCCTGCTGTACCCTTTCCTCCTCCGCTTTCCGTTTGGCCTCTTCCTCGGCCTTTTTCTTCTCCTCCTTCCTCTTTCGGTTCCTCTCCCTGGTGAGTTGCAACTGCAGTTCGAGTTCCCGCTCCTCATCCGAAGGATCCGGCGTTGAAGGGCGAGTCGGGGCTAATGGCGTAGGTGGGAGACCGCCGGTGACCGGGATCGAGCCAACGGTGGTGGTAGTTTGGGTAGTAGTCCGGCTTGTCGACATTTGGATGACTTAGAAGTTTTTGGAAAGTTGGGTCCTCATCGGCCTCTTTATAGGGTCAAAACTGCGCACGGACCAGCAAGAAATTTTCTTCGAGTTGTACTCGGTTTATGGTGTACCGAAAATTTTCACTGATGACTAAGGCCATTTCCCGGTACCAACGGCTTTTGCAAATTTTCCTGCTGACTGATAGGCCAAATTCCCGAGGCTGACGGCCTTTAAAATTTTCCTTGGTGACCAATCAACTCCCGGTATTAATGGCTTTCGAGGGCTCAAGCCTAAGAGGGGGATACTGTCAAGCCCATGCCTCGGGCCCCCATTCCGCCGCTCGGTATTCCGAAGATCCACTGGTTATTGTAATCTTCTCTTTATTGTTCTTTCTCGCTACACATACCCGTTCATTCTAGTCCCTCTTTATTGTCTTTTACTTTACCCTGCAGGACTACACGTATAACTCCTAGTAGCTAGTCTGGCGCTCCGCACCGCTGCGCCGCTCCGTAGATATAAATACTGCTTGTACGCTACTGTAGTTCCTCAGTTTAATTATCGACTTAGATTCCCTCCTTAACTCTGTGCTCCTCTAAGTCTTCAGGCTCACTGCCTTGAAGTACTCTCTACTCTACCTTAGGACTTATACGTCCTCTGGTTCGCTCCTCGTCACCGGCGATACCGCCGCTCCGACTTGGCTGCTACTTAGCCCCTCTCTTCTATACTCTCGACCTCCGGGGACTTACGGCGTACGGCGGTGTTGTTAATAACTTCACTACTGTCCCATTCGTATTCCGCACTTAGACACTGTGTGACCTCTGGCATGGTTACGCGGTGTGCATGATCTTAACATATCCCACTTGCGGCCTTTCGGATGTGAAGCCTGGGCAACACTACCAGAGACCAGAAAAAATGGGAAGCTTGACCGTCAGGCGATTAAAGGTCGTTTACTGGGATATATGGGCCGCCGGGGTTACCGAATTTGGGTACCAGAGTGGAAAACCATCATCGAGTCGAGGGATGTCAAATTCGAGGAAGGAGTAGCTAAAAGAACTCAGTCTGATGACGAGATCTCCTTCGGTTCGAGCGGTGATGCCGAGGACATTAAATCCGAGGCGCCACACAAGCCAGATTTAGCGCCCTCACCATCAACTCCTCCCTCTCTCTCTCCACCGCTATCTCCCCTCACACCTATACCTTCTGACTCAGACTCCCTTCCTCAATCTCCTCTTTCAGACCCTGTACCCACTCCTGAACCTCCAGCTCCCGCATCAACACGTGTCTTACGCGAGCGAACTGGTGGCTCAATGAATATAGACCAACTTGTTCGGAAAGAAATGGGATGGAATCGACCTGATACCGCGTTTACGCTCGTTGCTCACGAACCATGGGCTTTTGCATCGACCAATGACGAGAGATGGACACCAAGGAACTTCAAAGAGGCAAAACTCCGCTGGGACCTCTGGGGTCCACCTGCTCAGACCGAATACGATGCGTTAATGGAGAAAGGAGTATGGGAGCTGGTGCCGCTACCTCAGGGTGCAAACCTCATGGATGCAATGTGGATATTCACGTCCAAGTGGGGTTCACAAGGTGAATTATTGAAGAGAAAAGCGAGATATGTAGCAAAAGGGTATACACAGGTTTATGGTATGGACTACGACGAGACATTCGGCGCCGTGGCACGAATGGAATCTTTCCGAATTGTTCTAGCCATCATTGTGGTTCTCGGCCTCTCACTTTTCCAAGTGGACTTCAAGTCTGCTTTCCTTAATAGCCCAATAAAGCACGATGTATACATGAAACAACCGGAGGGTTTTATCAAACCTGGCACCGAACACCTCGTCTGCAAGCTAAAGAAGTCGATATACGGTACGATGCAGGGTAGCCATGACTGGCAACAGACACTAGCGGCGGGATACAAGGAAGATGGTTACACTTCGTCCCAAGCAGACCCGTGCGTGCGCTGGAGACGCCAGAACGGGAAGTATACCATTACGAGTACATATGGAGATGATGTTCTAGGAGGTGCAGAAGGGGATGTCGAGAAGAAGAAGGCCATAGAGGACCTTGGGAAGCGTTGGGAAAGTAGCGAGGTGAGATCCGAAATACTCCTGGGGATGAAAATTACGCAGGACAAGAAGACAGGAGCAATTACTTTATCGCAGAAAGCCTACTTCACCCGCATGCTCGAACATTTCGGTCTCCAAAATGTCAAACACCGACGAACTCCACTTCCACCTGACAACAAACTCGAAGCCGCTCCGAATCCCCTTCCAGACGATGAACGAATTTTCATGCACAACAAGCCTTACCGACCGGTCGTTGGGTCCATGATGTGGGGTCAGGTCTGTACTAGACCAGACATCTCCTTCGCGGCCAACAAACTTGCCCGTTATCAACTCAATCCCGGACGTCAGCATTGGGAGGCAGTAGAATGGCTAGCAGGATATATTCTAGAAACACTTGACTATACAATCACTTACAGGAAGCCGCCGCCCGGTTCCGAGTTAACCAAGGGAGAAGGCCTGAAACCCTGCGGGTACCTGGACGCCGACCATGCGGGATGTATGGACACTCGAAGATCAACATCTGGAAACGTGTTCTTCATGGCTGGGGCGCCGGTTACATGGAGTTCGAAGCGACAGCCAACGGTAGCATTGTCAACAACCGAAGCCGAGTACATCTCAGGGGCGAGGGCGAGTCAGCAAGCAAGTTGGTTAATGTCATTTCTAGCAGAAGTGGACCTGAAACAGGATGGTCCACTAACGCTTCACTGCGATAACTTTGCAGCGGTTAGCCTCACGCAGAACTCAAAGAAAAATATGCTGGTCAAACACATTGAAATGCGCTACCACTTTATTCGGGAAAAGGTAGAAAATGGGGAAATTGCAATGAAGCTGATTAGAACTGGAGAAAACGTGGCGGACATCTTTACGAAGGCATTGAACGGTACAATCCACTCGAAGTGGGTGAAATTCTTGGGCCTGGATCGCACGGATTAGGGGGTGTGTTAGAGAAGAATCCGTACGCTCTGTTATCCTAGCTTCATTTCCTTATTATTTCACCTACGCACCTTTTTCTTCTGCTCAATCCTGCTTATATACGTTACGATCGAGCACCTATACGAGCGACCCCTATTACACAGCTTTCCCTCAGTTGTTCTCTACTATTACAACTGAGGGTAAGTCGTGTTCATATTTAGATTGATTCCCAATACTGATCCTATAGTAGTGTTTATTACTCTACAGGTACATTTATTCAATCAGTTGTTCTCTACTATTACAACTGAGGTGTTTATTACTCTACACGAACTGAAGAATATGATCATGAACAAACTGCACCTTAAACGAGTCAGAGATATCGATTGCGCTCACTGAATTTACCGGCTTCGAATCTGGACTGCGGGGCCTTATGACTATGTAGTGACTCAACCTCAACAACTGCAACTTCAACAAAAAAGGAGTATCGTCTTCATCCTTTCGCTACCAGTCTCGTTAACGTTGTTCTGCAAATTATAGATATTTAATTTGACGGGCGCTCTGGGAAATTGTTGAAGATATCGTAATTTGTTTGGCAGTGATTAGAACATGAGGTTCGAGGGTGTAACGGTTTCTTATTGAACTCGTTGAATGAGAACGGGGAAAGCTCTGGAAAGCTGGGAAAATTGGGAGGCGGTTGAAAGGTACAGGGACGTAGACTCTATGGACCCAATGTCCCACGGGTCCTTCCCCTTCCATCTTCCATTATTTTACGCTCATAACCGTCAGACTAAATGGGTTATAAAGCGAACATGGATCGTAAAACGGGACCGCACCGTGTAAGGCTTCATGCCGGATAATAATACTTTCATAACTTACAGATGTTCAGTGCTGAGGTGGTGGTAGAATCTCGTTGTGCTTCTCTACCATATGTGAGCTGCACTTATGTGGATATCTGGTTCTCCTCATGAGAGATGGAAGCTGGTATGACACTAAGCGCTATTCGATAGTATTGGATGATGAAGATGTTGAACTTTGGTACGTTGATAGTTCTGGATTTCAAGAATTCCAAATCTTGCGCCCTGGACGGTCAATGTTTTTCCGGAGTTCACTTCTATGCACAAGCCACCGAACGTTCGGGCATCTATCCTCCGTATTCTTGTTTTTGTGAGTCTCTTCTTGCCGTATCGATATGTTCAACACAATACAGCACTGATACCTGCCTCTGGTTTCATAATGAAGGTGCTTTCGGGACCCCAAGACCTAGTCAGTCAGAAAAAACTCATATCCAAATTGGGGAGATCCGTGGAATTAGGACCCACCTTCTACAGCCATGAGCTCTCACACAACTCTCACATCTGTCAAAGTGGATCGCTGTGAGCAACGCCGATGTATCCAGAAGTGCTGATCATGAACGTACGCAATGAAAGAATCTACGTTCAACGTTCAACTTTTCAGTCAATCAAGATGACCGTCTTCGGAGAGGCCGTCATTCCCTCAGCGCTTTAGCATTCAATAATCCATTGATTTCATTCTGGGACAAAAATGTTACTACACAGCACCGCATCGGTGCTTTGATTCCGCGCTCAAAAGGGCAAATGAGATGTGAGTGCTAGAGTATAAGTATCATGCTGTATTATCCGGGGTACTTAATATCCTAATATCCAGTTGCTCTGCTGTCGATAAGGTTCATGGTCAAATCGTTCATTGCCGTCCTCTGACTCCTGAGCATTGGAAGACGGATTTTGGTTCCTGTCATCACTTTGTTCGCCGCCGCAATCTATCACTTCCACGACTTCAACACATTGCCCGACGTTATGTTCTCTTTGTATAGTTTTCGTGAGTCATATCTCTCATCTTCCTCGTACATAACTCAGTTCGAATTCCGGAACCAGGATCAGACGACTCGATTTCGACGATGACGGATGCCGCATCGAATCGTACGGACCTCATAGGCTCAGGCTCTGTGGATGAAAATAACAATACGGCCCCCTCTGCCGGCAGTGCTCTGTTCATTCTCTTCATTGTTTTCCAGCTTATAGGTCTTGTCGGGTCAATCCTCATACTATTCACTGCCTGTATCTCCAAAATAGTTCGAAAACGCCATTGGAGCTGGTTTAGCTTTGTGTTTTCGTGGATCGTCTCCTGCGTATCTTACAGGTATGTGATTGTGTTTTATATGGACGCATGAATATTGTTTACTTACCGGTCAAACCCCTGGCAGTCTTCTGGCGGGCGCACCGATAAATTGGCAACCTGAATATCCCCTGTGCCTGACACAGGCTGCTCTCATCTACACGGTTCCGACCTTGTACGTTTCCCTTTCTTCTCAACCGAGGCGAGATAAACACGCTCATGAATTTACCTTGCCAAATGGATTACACAGAACTGCCTTCTCCAGCCTTGCACTTGTTATCCAAGTGAGTTTGGGCCTCTTTTTTGTTTGATGATCGTTTGATTTCACGTTCTTTCTGTTTTTCCAGGTTCTGGTTAACGTACGTGCTCTCGCTGAAAATCGTGTAAACCCCACAGCAATCACTCCGAACAATGGAGGGAATATGTCGTTGCATAGGTTATGGACGTTCCTTGTACGTGGCCTTCTTCTGGTTTTAAGCTTTTCCAAGTCATTCTAGACATTTTTGCTTATGCACTATGCAGCTACTTGCGATTCCATACCTGTCTGGTGCAGGAATGTTCGCGATGTCCCTTGTGATAGGCCTTCGAGATCGAGGAACAGTGCGCAGAGAGCCGGGAGGATTTTATTGTAATATGGAGAATCCCATCCCGTGAGTCTTGCTCTTCTGATTCCCTCTTTCCATCTCCCCTCCTCAATCACCACATCAATCGTACTCACACATTCAATCGCAGAGGAAAACTATCAGCAGCACTCGTCGCAGTGATCATGCTCATCTGCGTATCCCTAGGCATTACAATTTGTGTCATCCTGCGCAAGAATTGGAATGCGGTTCGCAGTGACGTTCAGGTTCCGCTTGCCACGGTGACGAGGGTACTGTGCTTTAGCGCGTTCTCGGTGGTGGCTACAGTGTGAGTGCGGATTGTGGTAATGATCATCTGGTCTTATCGTAACTGGGATTCTTGCCCTTCAATAGGCTAGGCCTTGTTTTCTTCGTCACCCCACGATCTTCTCATGGTTTCGGCTTGCAAATAGCTCTATCACTCTGTGTGTGATTTCTTCCTTTAAATATTCATTTTCCCACTTTGACCCCTTGTTCCATCTTTCATTTCATTCTACATCTCAAAACCCATAACCCATAACCCATAACCATCTATTCCTGAATATGTCCCTGGGGGAGTTGCCTTGAACTGACCCAAGCTTGTATCCTACAGTACCGGTCGCAGCGGTCGTGACGTTCGGCTCTCAGAAAGACCTTGTCCGGTCATGGAAGGCAGAGTTCCAAGCATCCTTTCACTCAATCCAGCTTGGCTCCAAGACACTGCGTAGTCTTCTTACAGTGCCTGGTGGACCACCCACGATGCCGAACGAGCAACACCACCAAGAGCAAAATCAAGCACGATCCCGGAGAAGACCCCGATTCGGACCTCGCTGTGGACCGCAATGCAGCCACGCGTGCAATCATTCACATAGCAGTCAAGACAGCATGATTAGTTTGGATGCTGCGTTGGCATAGCCTGCGCTGACGTGGTAGAGCGTAGTAGACGATTCTTTGACGGCTTCTGGGAGCAGTGTTGTTGTTGTAGGTTGTAGGTTGTTGTTGTTGCCTTTTTGGAAGTGTTCGAATGCTGCATGTGGATCTTATCATGGTTTAGGGCGATCGCACTCGGACTTTTTGTTCATTGTACCTGACTCGATTCTCTCCGCTTCTCTATTCCCTATTTCTTCTTGAGACTCTCGGGATACATCCCCCTCCGAGGCGCTCTACCCGCACTCCCTCCTCGTTAAGTCTTGTTTTTGATTTAACCTTACCAGCTATCTACTTTTCCTTCGCGTTGCCGTTGCAGTTGTTGTTATTCGGTTTCTCAATCTTTATTCATTCCCTTTCGTTTTCGTTTTCGATTCGGACTAATTTTCTTTTCTTTTCATTCTTATTCTCCTTTCACTTTGCTTCGAGGTTCATCCAAAACCAATGTACTTGTGCCCGAGCTAGTAGATAAAAAAGGATGTGGATGTTCGGTTGTATGTTGTACAGTATGTACCATTTTACCTGTCGTTACAAGTTGTATATATATATATAATGTAAAAATGCTCAGAAAATATCTGATATACTCCATGTGGCGATCCCCGCTTTCCTCTCTCGTCAAAATTCCGAAATGATCGTCCGAGCAACGTCGCAGGTTCTGTGAGTCAACTTCGTTGGGATGTTCAGCGTTGATGATGAACAACAGCCAAGCAAAGCCAAGCACGGTGAATGTTGTTGACCGCCCCCCCGGGCTTTCTTAAGTAGCCAACTGTTCCTGACCTTAATGCTTCAGGTTGTTTTTTGGAGGGGTGCTACTGCATTTGCTGCTGTCGGTGGCAAATATTGAAGGTAAAACAAAACACCTTGAAGAGTCAGGACGAGAAGATGAGGTCGATTTTGATTATTCTCGATGATCCGTGTGCCTGCAGGCTGCAATAGAGACTTGACAGTCTTTCTTTCTCCTTGTTTCTCCTTGTACAGGCAGAATGCGGAAGTTTACTATTTTATCCATTTATCAGGCCATTCTACTACTACACAGGGACCTAGACAAAATTTTTGTACTCATATCCAGGGAATGGTGGCAGGGGGTATGTATTCACAACTTTGCCTGGTCTGCTACATGCCAGTGTGCAAAACCTGGATATTCGGCTAAGGGCTGAGAGCAGATCCCAGTGCTGAAAGCACTGAAAGCAACATGCTCTGGGTGCTTTCACTGCTGGGAAATGCTCTCAACTGCTTTCAGACCCTTATCCAAAAATACAGGTTTTGCAGATCTAGTAGTACTTGTCTTATTTACTTGCAGTCAATGAATAGTCCAAAAAAGAAGGAAAGGGGATATAAACACTGGTGAGGTCCAATTCCTGAACAACCAGTTACTTTGCTTGCAAGGTCTATATATTGCACTCTCGTCTGTAAAACCTGTATTTTTGGCTAAGAGCTTGAAAGCAGCTGATAGCACTGTCCAGCTGGGAAAGCACTCCCAGCAGTACTGAAAAACTGCTGGGAGTGCTTTCAGTGCTGGACAGTGCTGTTCAGCTAGTACCCTTGCTCTTGCAAACATCCAGATTTTGCAGATGCTGGAATTTAAGTACTTTTGTGCAGGCACATTTCATGCTTGGCCTCATGCATTTGCCAGATATATACAAACAGCCTGTGCTATAGTTGCTTTGTGCCAGTGCACCTTATGTGCACTGCATTCTTTCACTCTGTGAAGATCTGTTAACATTTGATGACTTACATACCATCTATGGAACATCGTTCTCATATTACCAACTGCTATCTCACTATTGTGTTATCAGTCTCACTACCGTGTTATCAATCTCACCATCATGTACTATTACTATAGGACTACCAGTAGGATACATCGTATTGTACTTCCTTTCTCTCTTGCTATGTTTAAGCTGTAACATGACATCATCTACCTTGGACTTGTATATAAACCTGTAGTATTCACCTTGTTGAATAAGCAGTCCTTTCTACTCTCTTATCGTCTGATCTGTGTGATCAACTACAGTGCTGTGTGCACTCTACTTATTACTGCCATTGCTGCAGAATATAACGTGATTATATTCTAACAGGTTATGGGCCCCGCCCTAACCTAAATAAAACAAGAAATACGGTGCACGCATTGATTTATGTCACTAAGGACTAACCCTCCTCGCAAAGCCAATAACCGCCCAACCAAGCCAACTGCAGCTTGTGCTCATAGCGAGCATATTTTCGACAAAGACAACATCAAAGATCGGTATCATGATCCCAACAACAACAAATACAGAGCTTGCAAAGATCAACCTTGTCCGAATAGATACGACAAAATAACAACTGGTTATATCCCTGGTTTTGGCAGACTTATTGACAGAAAGCAAGAAGACCTTATACTTGGACGAGGAGCACCCCCAGAGCAAATTGCATCATCATCATCCCAGAAACCACAGGGTACACCAGAAGCAGCTTCAGCTCCAGAACCAGAATATCCTATACGCCCACCACCTAGTCCAGTACTAGACCAACCCTCATCACCGATATCATCACCACCAAGATCTTCACCACCTCCACCAGATCCGGAAGACCCAGATCCAGGAGCAGAAGTATCAGATCCAGAAAGTGACGACGACTGTTAAGATCATGTACACCGTGTAACCGTGCCAGAGGTCACAGAGTGTCTAAGTGCGGAAGACGAGTGGGACAGTAGTGAAGTTATTAACAACACCGCCGTTACGCCGTTAGTCCCCGGAGATCAAGAGTATAGAAGGGAGGAGCTAAGTAGCAGCCAAGTCAGAGCGGCGGTATTGCCGGTGATGAGGAGCAGGCCAAAGAACTTATAAGTCCAAAGGCTGTAAAGAGAGTACTTCAAGGTGTTGAGCCTGAAGGCTTAAAGGAGCAAAGAGTTAAGGAGGGAATCTAAGTCAATCTAAGTCAATAATTAAACTGAGGAACTACAGTGGCGTACAGGCAGTATTTATATCTACGGAACGGCACATCGGTGCGGAGCGCCAGACTAACTACTAGGAGCTATACGTGTAGTACCTGCAGGGTAAGGTAAAAGACAATAAGGAGAGACTAGAACGTAAGGGTATGTGTAGCAAGAAAGAACAATAAGAAGAGATTACAATAAACAGTGGATCTTCGGGATACCGAGCGGCGGAATGGAGGCCTGAGGCATGGGCTTGACAACGACAACGACAATATGTCCAAAGTATTCAAAGCCTTTGACAAGGTATCCACGCTTAAAAGTAATGGATCTAACTGGGACACGTGGAAGAATTGAGTGGAGCTAGCCACCCAATCAATTGGATTTTCAGATCACCTCACATCTAATCCACAAGATGACACTGAAGCATCGGAAGCCACGAAAGACGACGATGGAAATTTATTAAATGCCATTGTGGGCTGCCTATCAGATCAGATCTATAGGCAATACAAGAATTACGACAATGTGTTTGATTTGTGGAAAAATTTGCTGAGTGATTTTGATTCGAAAAGTGCTCTTACTGAAGCGCACTTACAACAACAGCTTCATTCCATGCGATGCCATGAACCGTCAAAGGTTAATGAGCATTTGGATAGATTGTTGGAAATCAGGGACAGTTTGGAGGCGCGGAAAATCACCATTCCCGAGGAAATGTTCAATAACACGATCATTGCTTCCATCCCAAACATATTCAAACCAACAATCAATGCATTGGTAGTGGTTGCAGCAAGGACTTCAGTCCCGCTGACCACAAGGGAGCTAGTTTTGACAATACGTGCAGAAGCATCGGGTCATACCCGAGGACAGTCTGGAAAGAAGGAATCTGCAAATTATGCCGGCGGAAATTTCAACCGCGGCAGGGGTGGATTTAACCAAAATTGGGGAAACTCCAGAGGCCAGTCCAGGGGCAGAGGTAATAACAATAGAGGAGGAGGTCAGAGTCGACTGAACTCTAACAATTCCACATGCTACAATTGCGGTGGAAAGGGGCATTTTGCTAATAAATGCAGTTCACCGAAGCAACAACAAAGAAGGAGACAAACCAGCCATCTGGGAGCAACAGCAATAGTTGGAGATCAAAGAATAAAGAAGTGGGATCCTCAGCCACCATTGAGGAAGTACCCGAGTCATTGTGGGCAGCCGTGGAAGTTACCCAAACTACGTCACAGGAAATATTCAATTTTTCCGAAATCGCTAACAACTATGAGGCAGCTTGTGTAGCATCTCACAGCACCGGAGCAATTCTATTCGACTCAGGATGCTCATCCCACATGACTCCACTTCAGGACAAACTTCGCAATAGGCGTCGTAAATGCCGAAATTGTCCTGTAGCTCCTTTACAAGGGCCGTGAAGGACGACGTCCAGGCCGGCAGCGAGTCGAGATCCAGGTCGAGGATATCAGGGACAAACCACTCTTTGGCTGACCCACTGAGATAGGAAAGAGTATAATTCACCTTCCGTTGGTCGGTGAAGTACTTGGGACGGTCATTGAAGACCAGGACGAGATTGACGAAGAACGTCTTGAGTTTTCGGGGGTCCGAACCGTCGAATACCTTGGGCTCCTTGACCTTGCTCTTGGATTCAGAGCTGTCAGAGGGACAGCCGAGTGCGGCGAGAACGGTACCGAGGGTTTCCATAGAAACCTTAAATCCCGATAGGAGATCCAACATAGCATGTTGCTCGTTGGGGATGTCAGGAGAGTTTGGGGAACGAGGTCCACCAGGTCCACCAGGACCGCCAGGCCCACTGGGGTCACCAGGCTCACCACGTGGTAAACCGCCGGAGTCGTCATCCAGGTCGTCATGATTGTTGTCGGTGCCGGGATCGTCGGGGTCGACAGGAGGGTCTTGATTATTGTGATCACCAGTCTCCAAATCGAAGTGAGGAGGTGGGTCACGAGGAGATTCTGAAGTAGCTCTTCGTTGGGGTTGTTTCCCCGTACGGCGAGCGATGGCTTGAAGAATTGGAGAATCAATTCGAGTTGTAGACCGGCCCCAAGCCGGAGCGACCACGGGGGGTTGTCCACGGCGAGGGGTCAGGACTTGGACAGGTTGTCCGTCACTAGTAAACAAAGTACTGTACTCGGATGGTTGTTCCTCTTCCATGGCTTCAGGAAGAGTCGAAGTAGTTGGAACTGTGGCTGGACCGAAACCGCGATTACGGCGACGTGGTTGACCGATGGCTGAGATGGATTCGGTGAAAGGGGCGAAAGATTGAGCAGTGGTGAAGAAAGTGTTTTCTTCGGAGTTAGCTCTAGATTGAGCTCGGGTTTTCGGAGGCATAAAAAATGATATGTCAGTACGACGTTAACGGATTGAGTTTAATTATACTGTTAAGATCATGCACACCGTGTAACCGTGCCAGAGGTCACAGAGTGTCTAAGGGCGGAAGACGAGTGGGACAGTAGTGAAGTTATTAACAACACCGCCGTTACGCCGTTAGTCCCCGGAGATCAAGAGTATAGGAGGGAGGAGCTAAGTAGCAGCCAAGTCGGAGCGGCGGTATCGCCGATGACGAGGAGCAAGCCAAAGAACTTATAAGTTCAAAGGCTATAGAGAGAGTACTTCAAGGCGATGAGCCTGAAGACTTAGAGGAGCACAGAGTGAAAGAGGGAATCTAAGTTGATAATTAAACTGAGGAACTACAGTAGCGTACAAGCAGTATTTATATCTACGGAGTGGTGCAGCGGTGCGGAGCGCCAGACTAACTACTAGGAGTTATACGTGTAGTCCTGCAGGGTAAAGTAAAAGACAATAAGGAGGGACTAGAATGAAAGGGTATGTGTAGCGAGAAAGAACAATAAGGGAAAGATTACAATAAAGGTAGAACTTCGGAGTACCGAGTGGCGAAGTGGAGGCCCGCGGCATGGACTTGACACAGACCGAACATGTCAATCAGACTCTGGAGCAGTACATCAGGATCTATTGCTCCTACCAACAAGATGACTGGTCGCCTTTACTCCCGATCGCCGAGTTCACCTATAACAACGCTCCCAATGCTTCCACTGGTATTACTCCATTCTTCGCTAACAAAGGATACCACCCAAATATCACCGTTCGGCCCGAGGTCGACATGAAGTCTGATCTAGCTAGAGACTTCGTCGTCAATCTCGATGAACTCCACGTTTTCCTTCGAGAGGAAATCCTTCTAGCTCAATCCCGTTACAAGGAACAAGCTGACAGGAAAAGAATCTCGCATCCGGAGTTCCCAATCAGCTCCGAAGTCTTTGTTCTTGCTAAGCACATTCGTTCTACTCGTCCTACTGAAAAATTCTCAGAAAAATATCTTGGTCCTTTCAAGGCCGTAAGTGGACCTGGTACTTTGTCCTACGAGCTCAAGCTCCCGGACTATTTTTGCCGCATTCATCCGGTTTTCCATGTCTCTCAGCTGGAGCCGGTTACGCCGAATCCGTTCCCGAATCGTACTCAATCTCCTCCACCTCCAATTGAAGTTGATGGTGAAGAGGAGTACAACATTGCTGAAATCCTGGACTCCAAACTGGACAAAAGGTATAAACGTTGTCCTCTACATTATTACATTCGGTGGGCCGGTTACAAAGGTACCGACGATGAATTCTCTTGGGTTGCTGCTGATGAATTACATGCTGATGAACTTGTACCGGCATTCCATGCACGATACCCTCACAAGCCTGGACCTTGATCACAAAAACAGTCTATTCCTTTTCTCTGATTCCACCATGCTCCGCCGAAGTTTACTTCATGTGTTTAGAGGGTAAACACGATGATAGCAAATTGAGTGTTTATCCCTCCTGTTAAGATCATGCACACCGTGTAAGCGTGCCAGAGGTCACAGAGTGTCTAAGGGCGGAAGACGAGTGGGACAGTAGTGAAGTTATTAACAACACCGCCGTTACGCCGTTAGTCCCCGGAGATCAAGAGTATAGGAGGGAGGAGCTAAGTAGCAGCCAAGTCGGAGCGGCGGTATCGCCGATGACGAGGAGCAAGCCAAAGAACTTATAAGTTCAAAGGCTATAGAGAGAGTACTTCAAGGCGATGAGCCTGAAGACTTAGAGGAGCACAGAGTGAAAGAGGGAATCTAAGTTGATAATTAAACTGAGGAACTACAGTAGCGTACAAGCAGTATTTATATCTACGGAGTGGTGCAGCGGTGCGGAGCGCCAGACTAACTACTAGGAGTTATACGTGTAGTCCTGCAGGGTAAAGTAAAAGACAATAAGGAGGGACTAGAGTGAATGGGTATGTGTAGCGAGAAAGAACAATAAGGGGAGATTACAATAAAAGGCAGATCTTCGGGATACCGAGCGGCAAAGTGGAGGCCCGAGGCATGGACTTGACACCTCCTCCTTACTTGTTTATCTTGTTTCCTTTAGTTACTATTCCTCTTAGTTTCCATTCATTCTTAAACTATTTATACTTCAAGCTAATTATTTCTAACGCCGCTTCGCGGCCCATTCGCTTCCCGATTTCAAAACGCGATGACATTTATTTATATACAAAAAAGCAAAATTAGATGTAAAGAGGGGCAGCAGGCTACAAGAAGGTAACAAGAAGATGCCGAAGGGCCGATGTCCGATGTCCGAGACTACTCTACTCTGCCCTCTCCTTCCCCTTTTCCGACCGGGCCATCTTCGGCGCCGATCCGTCCTCTCCCTCTTCCTCTTCTCCTTCTCCATCCTCCTCCTCTTCGCCAACCTTCCCCTCTTCTCTTTCCTGTTCCTCTTCTTCGTCACTATCCATGACTCTTCGCCTCTTCCTCGACAATCCCGATGGCCCGGCCTCCGGTATCTCCGGCGGTGTTCTCCATCTCCTCGCGGCATCCGCAATGAGCCAATCCAACTTACGATTGAAATGGCGATGGTAGGTGTTTGCCTTCACCTGACCATCACGGCGTTGCCGGTTGTCCGCGAGCAACTGCGCCACCTGGCTTTCGAGAACTGCCAGGCGCTCACCGGTTGGATGACCTCCCCCTCCTCGCTTGACCGTTGAAGGCCGGCCGGAATACGAACACTTGACTTTAGCGTCGTGGCAGGGTTTACATATAATCGAACTCCTCTTGCCAGCCTGCATCTGGCAAGAGATCTTCTTGCTCCTGCAGCGTTCGCAGGGAGCTCGCTCTTCTTTGTCGTTGTCATCGTCTCTGCCGTCTCCGCTGTCATCGGGATCCTCGTCAACAGGCTAGAAAGTGGAACGATTAGTGAAAAAGGTCATCACCCAGGGAATTGAGTACTCACCTGGGCCTTTGCCTTCCCTTTGCCTTTTCCCTTCTCTCTCTGTATCTCCACTACCGGTCGCCATGGAGACCCCGAAGTTTCTTCTGGCGAAGTACCCCGTCGGCTATGGGCCGTCGCTGCTTCCGCCATCCGCTTCCTCCGCTCTTCCCTAGTGGCAGCCTGCGCCTGCTCCTCCTCCACTGCCTTCCTGGCCGCCTCTTCTTCAGCCTTTTGTTTAGCAGCCGCCGCTGCCGCTGCCTTCCTCTCCTTCATTCTTCAAACCTTCTCTTCAGCCTTCCTGATGACCTCTTCCTCGTCCTCATCCAAGTTGTTGTCCTCAAAGGGGGCGGGTTGAGCGGGCGTTGTGGGATTTTGGCGGTGCCCCGAAGGGCCGGCGGTGGAAGTTGAGGTGGTAGTTGTTTGGGTGCGGCTAGTCGACATTTGTTGACTTGGGAGAGTGAAAGAAGTTAGGGCCACAGTGGCAAAATCTGGCCCTTTTTATAGGGACAAAACGGCGCACGGACCAGCGAAAATTTTTCTTCAAATTGTACTCAGTTTACGGTGTACCGGAAATTTTCATGGATGACTAACGACAAATCCCGGTACCAATGGCTTTCAAAAAATTTTCCTGCTGACTGATAGGATGAATTCCCGATGCTGACGGCTTTTAAAATTTTCCTTTGTTGACTAATCAACTCCTGGTATTAATGGCTTTCAAGGGCTCAAGCCTAAGAGGGGGATACTGTCAAGCCCATGCCTCGGGCCTCCATTCCGCCGCTCGGTATTCCGAAGATCCTCCTTTTATTGTAATCTCTCCTTATTGTTCTTTCTCGCTACACATACCCTTTCATTCTAGTCTCTCCTTATTGTCTTTTACTTTACCCTGCAGGACTACACGTATAACTCCTAGTAGTTAGTCTGGTGCTCCGCACCATTGCGCCGCTCCGTAGATATAAATACTGCTTGTACGCTACTGTAGTTCCTCAGTTTAATTATCAACTTAGATCTCCCTTCCCAACTTAACTCCTCGCTAAGTCTTCAGGCTCAACGCCTTGAAGTACTCTCTCTACAGCCTTTGGACTTATAAGTTCCTTGGCCGCTCCGACTTGGCTGCTACTCAGCTCCTCCCTTCTATACTCTTGATCTCCGGGGACTAATGGCGTAACGGCGGTGTTGTTAATAACTTCACTACTGTCCCATTTGTCTTCTGCACTTAGACACTCTGTGACCTCTGGCACGGTTACACGATGTACATGATCTTAACACTGGTCCCTTATCTTGACCTCTCTGTCATTATCTTGGGACCAGGTATGTGCTTACTTATTGTTACCTATGACTACGATACTCAATATATCTCTGTCATTATCTTGGGACCAGTCTGTCTCTACTCCGCTCAGTTGCTCCGCATTACTGCTTTGCTCAATTGCTCCGCCTCCCTGCTCTAGTGACCCTGCCGCTGTCGCTTTGTGACACCATTGGTCAGATATCATTTAATTTGAATCTACATGTCCTTATTTAGTCCATAATAGTTCCAAGATTCTAGTATACCTCCAAACATAGGTAGGTACTTCAATATTCATTTAATTTAATTGCTTTGGAAAATGACTCGAATGGTGTTCAGCTGTCATTTGCTGTTCAACACTTCCTTCAATTGTTTGTCACCTTGTCTGGAGGCAAATCAGCTCTCCTTGTTTCTAATCCTATCAATCTGATTCATCTGGATTAAACTAATTGCTTCTCTCTTTCAATAGACACCCATCCTATACTCTATCAAAGGAGTTATGCATAGTATTTATTTAATTGTATTCTTCAAGATTTTCTACATCAGGAGTATTCGACAATTCCTGAGTTCTAGAAAGTCATTTTGAGTCAATCCTTGGCTCATGGTCACTCGAGTAAGTTCTTCCAAACTCCTGCCAGTGTAAGGTCCAATAAGAATACCCTTGCTATGTCATATGTGAATGGTCATCCTTCAGATGTAGTCCGAGTTTGGTATAATCCTGTTTGACAAACAGGTTGACTTTTATCCAAAGGTAGTATCGGGGATGGGTAAACTAACCAACTTATGGTAGTATGGGTATAGGGTCCCTTCAACTATTAGACTGATTCAGTATTGACTTTGACTGTCAATCTGGGTCTCAATCACAGTCCTCTTGATACAAATCTATGCGTGAAAGTGTCACAATTCACTGCATAGATGTCTAGCCAAAATTTAGGCATGTCAGCGTATATGCATTAGAGAGGGTTCTGAGCCCGTGGTTATGACTGGTACTGTGGACATTTCAGTTAGAGCAGGGAGCTGCTACAGTGAGCATTGGAGGTAGGGTACCACCAGGAGGGATGATGAATGAGATGAGGAAGGTTTTAGGGAGCTAAGAGGGGGGGGATCTGGAGAGGAAAAGAGTCAGGGCTGTTGAGCAGGCAAGGGGTGCATAGTGGGGACACTCGCAAGCACCATACCTGAGTAGTAGAGCTTATAGTCTCAGAGAAGCAATAAAAGTGGGAGAGAAGCAAGTCACCTTGCTTGTCAAGGTCTATCTGCCACCGACAATTGAAGCAGTTCCTGGGTGTCTTTTGTACATATGTACAAACAAATTGGTGATTTTCCCACAATAAAAACGCACTACATTTGCAAAACCTGGATATTCGGCTAAGGGCTGAGAGCAGATCCCAGCAGATCCCAGTGCTGAAAGCACTGAAAGCAATATGCTTTGAGTGCTTTCACTGCTGGGAAGTGCTCCCAACTGCTTTCAGAGCCTTAGCTGAAAATACAGGTTTTGCAGATGTATATACATGCTTCAGCTTTGCTTTTGGCCTCTCGACAATGCAATTCCCATCTCGGGCTCAATGAGAAGATATGTATTATGCTAGATTGCAGTCTTTGATTGAAGATGAATAGTGCTATGTGAGTAGACTCAGTAAGATCTGAGAAGTAACTTAGAGACTTCTGACTTGAGAAAAATATGATCTAATCATGTTGTGACTCTCACATCTGACGGGAACACTTTTCCCGGCCGAGAAATATATAGGGAAATGAAAAGAGCAATCGCCAATTTCCCCTCAGTGAATAAAATTCTTTCCCATAAGGAAATAATTAGGTTTTACGGACGGGAAATGAGTAAAATATTAACTGTATTTCTCAATTTAGAAATATACTTTCGCCTTTGATAAAGATTATCTTTTGTATTAGATAAAGATTACCTATTATGAAAGATAAAGATAATCTTTCGCGCTAGATAATTTATAGATTGCGCGCTAGGGAAATGGAAAATTTCCCGGTTTGCGAAACCAAATAGCTTAGCGCCTCTTAGCGCTCACCTAAAGACATGAGTGGCTAAGCATGCCACCTCTACCAAAAGCTCAACAAAAACCAACCTAGTGATTCATTAACCCTGCAACCTGTGGGTAGTGCCAATGGGTGTTGAGCTGTGTCAACTGGAGTGAGTGCCACTTATATGTCTGGGTGGGCGCTAAGAGGCGCTAAGCTATTTGGTTTCGCGAACCGGGAAATTTTCCATTTCCCTAGCGCGCAATCTATAAATTATCTAGCGCGAAAGATTATCTTTATCTTTCGTAATAGGTAATCTTTATCTAATATGAAAGATAATATTTATCAAAGGCAAAAGTATATTTCTAAATTGAGAAATACAGTTAATATTTTACTCATTTCCCGTCCGTAAAACCTAATTATTTCCTTATGGGAAAGAATTTTATTTACTGAGGGGAAATCAGCAATTGCTCTTTTCATTTCCCTATATATTTCTCAGCTGGGAAATGCATTCCCATCAGGTGTGTCTTCCAGTCCCAAATAAGATAGTCTTGAGCAAGGAAGGTGAGTGCCTCGGAACGAGGCCCTTTTCCAGTTGGATTGCAGTGCAGAATACAGCCTGTTTATATACATAATTGTATGACAGTATTACATAAGGAAGTACTGAGGAATCCGCATATAGTAAATGACTACATATAACTACATATGACATAGTACAACACATAATCATCACTGACTCTGAAGGAGGAAGTTCTTGTAGGGATCAAATAGTTGTGTTTTGTGAGATCAGATTGCATTGATGCAAGCTTAATGTGTGATGTTGTGTTATCATATGTACCCAAAATACTGTATTGAATATGAAAGTTTCCCAAGTTTATGTGCATCAGGAAAGCCGTCCCCTTGAAATATGAGACAATTTCATGAAATTTTCGAAAAGTGTGACAAACCAATCCTAGATTTTCAAAATTTCTGATATTTCCTAAATGTCATACAAAACCAATTTATTTAGAACTTGTTTGATATATTTCTGAACTATGTAGGTATAATAGTCCTCATTAGAACTAAAGTTCTCATAGTTAACAAATCAAGCCAAGAGCTTCTTTGCATTGTCTTTAATTCTTCTCTCCAATGTAAACTTCAAAATCAATCAAATGATGTGAAATACCACTAAGTCATGCAGAGATCCAAGGGTCTATAGCTAAGCAGTACAAAGTAGACACATATGTAGCTAAATGATGTACAAGCATTATCACCCAGAATCATACAGTTTTGAGAATATCAGAATGCTCTACAAAATAATCTATGACATATTGAAGTATGTGTGGATGTCTGTGAAAGGACTGACAAGAAATGAAGGGCTTTGGTCTAATACTGACTCATATGACCATGTAGATGGTACTACTCCACCCCACTTGGGATACAGATGTACACTTTGTTGTATCATCTCTACAGAGATCACAGATGCAGCTCGAGAGCCATCTCTGTTGAAAAGTGGTTTGACACGGTAAAGATGGCTATGAGGTTCTGGTTTCTGAGAGAATTTTGTGAACCATTCAACATATGCTAAATGTGTAGGCAGCACAGTACCCCTGGGA
This sequence comes from Lentinula lateritia, assembly GCA_028011325.1. Taxonomy (NCBI): domain Eukaryota; kingdom Fungi; phylum Basidiomycota; class Agaricomycetes; order Agaricales; family Omphalotaceae; genus Lentinula; species Lentinula lateritia. The sequence continues at coordinate 85,140 of JANVFT010000118.1, read as the reverse complement.
AGAATCAGAAGGGCAAGGTGTCAGGATGGGATTGAAAGAAAGACACGAACACGACCAACTTGTAATCCTAGGACCAAGTAAGAGTCCAGTCATAAAGAGTATAGAAATTGTGCCTACCTTGGAAAAAGTTCAAGTCACTAGCATTGACCTTTGGCTGAACTCGGATCAATGCTGCATCAAATTGAAAGATCTGTGTAATTTGGCCTTGTGAATTATAACAACGAGGATGTGCAGCTACAACATCAAGGGTCTTAGTTCCATATAAGTCCTCATTCCTGAATTTAATCCTATGCCAGACTGGTACACTAGTAGTAGACTGAGGATCACTGTGCTGAACAATGAACATTTTCAATGCATACTCAAAATTACATGCTCCATAGCCCCATTGGTCTGGCACTATTTGCATGAGTTTTGAGAATGATACCATTTTTCGAGTAGGGAACTTTGTCAGAACATGTGTTAAGCTACACTGCATGTCCTGTAATGATCTTTGGGAACCTGGAAAGTCATAGCGGACACCTGGGACAATAAAGGGTATGCTTTGAGTATTTAGACCCCTCTGAGACTTGCACCATAAAAGGTAATTGGTGTGCTGTACAACCTTTTCACATCGTTCTAGCCATTTTGTCATTTGAGAATACTCATCCTTCCGGTTTGAAGCTTGGTATGCATCCTTGGTGAAGTCAATATGGAGACGTTCTGTGGTTTCTTGTCAAGTCCATGCCTCGGGCCCCCATTCCGCCGCTCGGTATTCCGAAGATCCACTGGTTATTGTAATCTTCTCTTTATTGTTCTTTCTCGCTACACATACCCTTTCATTCTAGTCCCTCTTTATTGTCTTTTACTTTACCCTGCAGGACTACACGTATAACTCCTAGTAGCTAGTCTGGCGCTCCGCACCGCTGCGCCGCTCCGTAGATATAAATACTGCTTGTACGCTACTGTAGTTCCTCAGTTTAATTATCGACTTAGATTCCCTCTTTAACTCTGTGCTCCTCTAAGTCTTCAGGCTCATCGCCTTGAAGTACTCTTTCTATAGCCTTCGGACTTATAGGTTCTTTGGCTCGCTCCTCGTCACCGGCGATACCGCCGCCCCGACTTGGCTGCTACTTAGCTCCTCTCTTCTATACTCTCGACCTCCGGGGACTTACGGCGTACGGCGGTGTTGTTAATAACTTCACTACTGTCCCATTCGTATTCCGCACTTAGACACTGTGTGACCTCTGGCACGGTTACGCGGTGTGCATGATCTTAACAGTATAATTAAACTCAATCCGTAACGTCGTACTGACATATCATTTTTTATGCCTCCGAAAACTCGAGCTCAATCTAGAGCTAACTCCGAAGAAAACACTTTCTTCACCACAGCCCAATCTTTCGCCCCTTTCTCCGAATCTATCTCAGCCATCGGTCAACCACGTCGCCGTAATCGCGGTTTCGGTCCAGCTACAGTTCCAACTACGTCGACTCTTCCTGAAGCCATGGAAGAAGAACAACAATTCGGGTACAGTACTCTGTTCACTAGTGACGGACAACCTGTCCAAGTCCTGACCCCTCGCCGTGGACAACCCCCCGTGGTCGCTCCGGTTCGGGGCCGATCTACAACTCGAATTGATTCTCCAATTCTCTCAGCCATCGCTCGCCGTTCGGGTAAACAACCCCAACGCAGAGCAGCTTCAGAATCTCCTCGTGACCCACCTCCTCATTTCGATTTGGATACTGGTGATCACGATGATCAAGACCCTCCTGTCGACCCCGATGACCCGGGTGCCGACAACAACCATGACGATCTGGATGACGACTCCGGCGGTTTACCGCGTGGTGAGCCTGGTGACCCCAGTGGACCTGGCGGTCCCGGCGGTCCCGGCGGACCTGGTGGTCCTGGAGGTCCTGGTGGACCTCGTTCCTCCAACTCTCCTGACATCCCCAACGAGCAACGTGCTATGTTGGATCTTCTCTCGGGGTTTAAGGTTTCTATGGAAACCCTCGGCTCCGTTCTCGCCGCACTCGGCCGTCCCTCTGACAGCTCTGAATCCAAGAGCAAGGTCAAGGAGCCCGAGGTATTCGACGGTTCGGACCCCCGAAAACTCAAGACGTTCTTCGTCAATCTCGCCCTGGTCTTTAATGACCGTCCCAAGTACTTCACCGACCAACGGAAGGTGAACTACACCCTTTCCTATCTCAGTGGGTCAGCCAAAGAATGGTTTGTCCCTGATATCCTCGACCCGGACCTCGACTCGCTGCCGGCCTGGACGTCGTCCTTTACGGCCCTTGTAAAAGAGCTACAGGACAATTTCGGCGTTTACGACGCCCAAGGCGAGGCCGAGGACGCCCTTGGTAACCTTAAGATGAAGGAAACCGAGAACATCCGGAAGTACAACATCCGGTTCAACACCCTGGCTGCTAGCACCAACTGGGATTCTGCCGCCCTGAAATGGGCTTATGGACGAGGCCTGGCTGAACGCATCAAGGACGAAATGGCGCGGTTGCCCGAGCCGGCGACGCTCGCCGCTTATCGTCTGGAAGTTCTTCGTATTGACAATCGTTATTGGAAGCGCGAAGAAACCAAGAAGCGTGAGGCTGGTAAGCCTTTTATTGCTCGGAACCCGAAGAAGGGTTCCTCGGACTTCAAGACTGGTTCTACTAACCAGCACAACAATTCTCAGCCTTCGGGCTCTTCGGCGCCGTTCACGCCGAAACCCAAACCTTTCTCTGGTGGTAAGCCTAACAACAATGGTAAGCCCCAGAACTCTTCGAATTCCGGCCAATCCGGCGGTCAGCGCCCCGCGTTCAACCATCTAGGAGCAGATGGTAAGGTACTTCCCTCCGAACGGGAAAGAAGGATGAAGAACAACCTTTGTCTCTTCTGCGGTGGTAAGCATCAGATTGCTGACTGCAATAAGCGAAAGGCCCGAGAATCTAAGGGCCGCGCTGCCGAGGTTGAAGAAACCCCCGAAGCAACCATTGAGGTTGTTGAAGAGGATTCGGAAAACTAATCCGCAGCTCTTGTTCCCCGGTACGTAACGGGAGCTGCGTTGATCAGGTTCGTACCTCACCTGGGGAGTTATATCTCAACGCGTCCGCTCTTTCCTCTATTGAACGCTCTCTTGTAATATCATTGACTACTGAATTTTCGTTATCCGATTCGGCCGCGCCGGCCGAACCTATCTCTGCTCTTCTCAAATTTCCTACTCTTGTTGATTCTGGTTCTACTGACTCTTTCATCGATACTCGTTATGTTTCTCAGAACTCTATTCCTACGACCAAAATCTCTCCTGTTAATCTTCGTCTTTTTGATGGTTCATTATCTTCTAAACCCATTACCGATATGGCGAATATCGCCGTCCGGTTCCCTTCCGGCGAGCTGCTTCTATTACCTTTCTATGTTACACATTTAGATTCATCCTGTAAAGCAGTATTAGGTTACAGTTTCTTATCCCGCTACAATCCGTTGATTGACTGGGCATCTCGAAACATTACGTTCCGTAACACTTCACATCTTGATTCTCCACAGACGTCTGTGCCTTCTGCCATCAACACTGTTGTTGCAAAGGTCGCTGTTCCGCTACCGGAACTTTCGCCGTCGGTTTTACCGACAATTCTGGAGACCCCTTCTGGGGACTCACCTCGCTCTCGCTCTCGCTCCCGCTCTCGGACTTCACGGGCCAAGCCCCTTTCGTCCAAATTTCCCTTTGAACCCATCTATTCTTACCCTACGGTCTCTCAATTCGCTGCTCAGCTGGAAACTCCCGAGGTCGACATTGCACTTGTCAGTGCTGCAGTCTTCAATAGGGCTTGCAAGGACGCCGGTATGGAACCCATCCTTCTTCGTGCTATCCACTCAGAGGTCGCGGCCCGCGCCGCCGACCGCTCTTCCACCGCTCCTACTGTCCCTCCACTTCCTCCTTCCATTCCAGCAGAGTATGCTGAGTTTGCAGATGTCTTCGACGAGATTGCTGCAGATTCACTCCCTGAACACAGACCTTACGACCTGAAGATTGACTTGGAAGAAGGCGCTTCGCCGCCTCTCGGCCGTATTTACCCTTTGTCTGAAAAGGAGTTAGTCGCCCTTAAAGACTTTATTGACAAACAGCTGGCTACTGGTGCCATCACCCCATCATCCTCTCCTCACGGCGCTCCGGTCCTTTTCGTCCCGAAGAAAGACGGCAAACTTCGCCTTTGCGTCGATTTCCGTGGACTCAATCGTATCACCAAAAAGGATCGTTACCCACTCCCACTCATTTCAGATCTTCTCGACGCTCCGAAAAGAGCTAAAATATATACCAAACTGGATCTCGCTCACGCTTATCATCTAGTCAGAATCGCTGAAGGTGATGAATGGAAGACCACCTTTCGGACCCGCTACGGCTCCTACGAATGGAAGGTTATGCCGTTCGGCCTTACGAACGCCCCTGCGGCGTTCCAGCGGTTTGTTAATGACATCTTCTCTGACATGCTCGATGTTTGTGTCATCGTCTATCTGGACGATATTCTGATCTACTCTGATACGCCAGAAGAACACCAAGAACACGTCAAGGAGGTTCTTCGGCGACTTCGCCATCATCGGCTTTACGCCAATCCCGAGAAGTGCGAATTCAATATGGATACTGTTGAGTATTTGGGTTATATTCTTTCTCCCGACGGATTAACTATGTCCAAGGAGAAAGTTCAGACAGTTCTAGAGTGGCCGGTCCCGAGGAAGGTTAAGGACATTCAGTCCTTCCTGGGTTTTGCAAATTTCTATCGTCGTTTCATTTATAATTATAGCGATATCGTTGTGCCGATGACTCGGCTTACCCGAAAAGGCGCTCCCTGGATCTGGGACAGCAGCTGTCAAGAAGCCTTCGAGAATCTCAAAATCGCTTTCACTTCTGCGCCGATACTGGCCCATTGGGAGCCGAATCGCCCACTTATCGTGGAGACCGACGCTTCCGACTACGCCATTGCGGCGATTCTTTCCATCCAATATGCTGACGGTGAAATTCATCCTTTAGCCTTCCTTTCGAGAACGCTTCACGCGGCTGAACTCAATTACGATACTCACGACAAAGAGCTACTGGCCATCTTCGAGGCCTTTAAAGCTTGGCGTCATTATCTGGAAGGCTCGGGCGATCCGGTGGACGTCGTCACCGATCACAAAAATCTTGAGTATTTTTCTACTACCAAGGTCCTCACCCGCCGACAGGTCCGATGGTCAGAATTTTTACATCAATTTAATATGGTCATTCGCTTCCGGCCGGGAAAACTCGGCGAGAAACCCGACTCGATAACTAGACGCTGGGACGTCTACCCTAAAGAGGGGGATATCGGCTACGCCCAAGTGAACCCTCATAACTTCCGTCCTATCTTTACTAATGAACAACTCACTGCGTCTCTTCGAGCTACCTTCCTGGAAGGCCCGGTTTTACGAGCCTCGATTATCATGGATATCGAAGCCCTACACCAAGCCATCATCCTCGCCCTTCCCGCCGACCCGAGCTCTGTTGTTGGTTTGGAACTTGCCAAAGATCCTTCCAATGAACGTTGGAGCTTAGGTAGTGACAAGCTACTACGCCTTGACGACCGTATTTATGTTCCTAATCACGGCGACCTTCGCCTTCAAGTCCTCCGCTATTTTCATGATCATCCACTATCCGGCCATTTCGGCCAGAACCGCACTCTAGAAGCTGTACGTCGTCAATACACCTGGCCCAAGGTCAGAGACTTTGTACGTGACTACGTTACCTCTTGCACTGTTTGTGGGCGCAACAAACCTCGCCGTCATCGGCCTTACGGGTTGTTGAAGCCTCTGCCGGTTCCGGTCCGACCATGGGATTCCATCTCCATGGACTTCATTGAGCAACTACCAATGTCGAATGGCTTTACCGCTATCCTCGTCGTTGTGGATCGATCTTCCAAACAAGCTATATTCATTCCAACTTACGACACCATTACTTCCGAACAATTAGCTGAGCTTTTTGTTATTCACGTCTTCTCTAAACATGGTGTCCCTAATCATGTCACTTCTGATCGTGGTTCTGAATTTGTTTCGGCGTTTTTCCGGGCTCTCGGTAAAGCGCTCTCCATGGAACTTCATTATACCTCTGGATATCATCCGGAAGCCGATGGGCAGACCGAGCGTGTCAATCAGACTCTCGAGCAGTACATCAGGATCTATGTTCCTACCAACAAGATGACTGGTCGCCGTTACTTCCGATCGCCGAATTCGCCTACAACAACGCTCCCAATGCTTCCACAGGTATCACTCCATTTTTCGCTAACAAAGGATACCACCCAAACATCACCGTTCGGCCCGAGGTCGACATGAAGTCTGATCTTGCTAGAGACTTCGTCGTCAACCTTGATGAACTCCACGTTTTCCTTCGAGAGGAAATCCTCCTAGCTCAATCTCGTTACAAGGAACAAGCTGACAGGAAAAGAATCTCGCACCCGGAGTTCCCGATCGGCTCCGAAGTCTTTGTTCTTGCTAAGCACATTCGTTCTACTCGTCCTACTGAAAAATTCTCAGAAAAATATCTTGGTCCCTTCAAGGTCGTCAGTCGACCTGGCACTTTGTCTTATGAACTCAAGCTCCCGGACTACCTTCGCCGAATTCACCCGGTTTTCCATGTCTCACAGCTGGAGCCGGTTACGCCGAATCCTTTCCCGAATCGAACTCAATCTCCTCCACCTCCAATCGAAGTTGATGGTGAAGAGGAATACAACGTGGCCGAAATCCTTGACTCCAAGTTGGACAGAAGGTATAAACGTTGTCCTCTACGTTATTACATTCGGTGGGCCGGTTACGAAGGTACCGACGATGAGTTTTCTTGGGTTGCTGCTGATGAATTACACGCTGACGAACTGGTACCGGCATTCCACGCCCGATACCCTCACAAGCCTGGACCTTGATCACAAAAAATCATTTTATTCCTTCCCCCGTTTTCGCCTTGCTCCGCCGAAGTTTACTTCGTGTGTTTAGAGGGTAAACACGATGATAGCAAATTGAGTGTTTACCTCTTCTTCTTAAAATTGCTTACTTGTTTCTTAGTTACTATTTTACTTATTCTTCAATCACACTTAAGTTACTTAGACTTCAAAAACTAATTACTTCTTACGCCGCCTAGCGGCCCATTCGCTTTCCGATTTCAAATCGCGGTAATATTTTATATACAAAAGAAATCAAAAAAAAATATATGTACAGGGAGCAGCAGGCTACAAGAAGAATACAAGATTGTGGCCGAAGGGCCGAGGTCCGTTGTCCGTACTCTACACTACTCCTCTGCTCTCTCCTTCCCTTTGTCCGATGGCGCCTCTGTCGGCGCCGTGTCCTTCTCTCCCATCTCCTCCTCTTCTCCCTCTCCATCCTTCTCTACTTCAGCCTCCTTTTCCTCCACTTCCTTTTCCTCCTCCTCTTCTTCGTCACTCTCCCTCACAATCCTTCGCCGCTTCAGCGGACGCCGCCGCTCGGTAGTCCCCCTCGACGGTCCAGCCGTCGCCGATCCTCCGCCCATTCCCATCATTGCCATCCTTGTCTCCATGGCTATTAGACGGGCATGGTCGTCCTCTTGCCTTCTCAATAGTTGGCGAAGGTATTGGTGGGTCTTCGAGTCCGCTTCTCGTAGCGCCCGGCTGTCGGCGAGACTTTGAGCCATTTGGCTCTCCAGGACGGCGATTCGCTCGCCGGAACCGCCTTCCCGTTGTTTCGAGGTTGTGGGGCGCCCCGAGTAGGAATACCTCACCTTGGCATCGTGACAGGGCTTACAAATTATCGAACTCCTCTTGCCTGCCTGCATTTGGCAAGGGAGTTTTTTGACCTTGCACCGTTCGCAAGGTGCGCGGTCTTCTTCTTCGTCATCGTCGTCGTCGTCCCCGTCGTCGCCATCGTCGGGATCTCCGCCCACCGGCTAGAAACAAAACGTTAGTAAAGGGATTGGAACCAAAAAGCCCTTGACGTACCTTGGCCTTGGCCTTCCCCTTCACTACTCGTCGAACTTCAACCACCGGTCTCCTCGGAGAAACGGATACCTCACTTGGAGAGGTAGCCCTTTGACTTCTACCGGTTGCCGCCTCGGCCAAAAGTCTCCTTCGCTCCGCAACTTCTTCCTCCTGTTGACGAGCCCGATTGGCCCGCTCTCGCGCCTCTTGAGCCGCACGCTCCCTAGCCGCTGCTGCCCTTGCAGCCTTCTCCTCTGCGGCCTTCCTTGCCGCCGCCTCTGCCTTTCTCGCTCTCACCTTTTCTACTCTTGCCTGCGCCCTCCGGATTATCTCCTCCTCATCTTCATCTTCCAAACCCTCCTCTTCAGGGGTGACGGGATCGGCAGGAGGAGCTGGTCGCGGCCTCGAAGGCCCGGCGGTCGAAGTACTGGTGGTAGTAGTGTGAGTTCGGCTGGTGGACATTTTTTTCTGCTGAGGAGATGTTGGAACTTGGGCCCTTAACGGCGAAATCCTGCCCCTTTTTATAGGGACAAAATGGCGCACGGATCAGCGAAAATTTTTCTTCGAATTGTACTTGGTCTACGGTGCACCGAAAATTTTCACTGATGACTAACGCCATTTCCCGGTACCAACGGCTTTTGAAAATTTTTCCTGCTGACTGATAGGCCAAATTCCCGATGCTAACGGCCTTTAAAATTTTTCCTTGGTGACAAATCAACTCCCGGTATTAATGGCTTTCGAGGGCTCAAGCCTAAGAGGGGGATACTGTCAAGTCCATGCCTCGGGCCCCCATTCCGCCGCTCGGTATTCCGAAGATCCACTGGTTATTGTAATCTTCTCTTTATTGTTCTTTCTCGCTACACATACCCTTTCATTCTAGTCCCTCTTTATTGTCTTTTACTTTACCCTGCAGGACTACACGTATAACTCCTAGTAGCTAGTCTGGCGCTCCGCACCGCTGCGCCGCTCCGTAGATATAAATACTGCTTGTACGCTACTGTAGTTCCTCAGTTTAATTATCGACTTAGATTCCCTCTTTAAATCTGTGCTCCTCTAAGTCTTCAGGCTCATCGCCTTGAAGTACTCTTTCTATAGCCTTCGGACTTATAGGTTCTTTGGCTCGCTCCTCGTCACCGGCGATACCGCCGCCCCGACTTGGCTGCTACTTAGCTCCTCTCTTCTATACTCTCGACCTCCGGGGACTTACGGCGTACGGCGGTGTTGTTAATAACTTCACTACTGTCCCATTCGTATTCCGCACTTAGACACTGTGTGACCTCTGGCACGGTTACGCGGTGTGCATGATCTTAACATTTCTGTATTATAGTTATCAGAAGTACCAAAGAGCTTGAACCCAGGGACAAAATGGCATAGATAGTGAATTTTAGGAAAATTGAAATGTTCTCGAGCCCCAAGCTCAATAAATATATCTTTGTTGGCATGAAAGGTGGAAAGAGAGGTTTCAACCATGGTCAAAGATTCATCACTGTGAATAGGATAACATGACAAATACAGAAAGTCAAGTAATGCATGGGTTGCAATCAAGAAACGATTTGATTGTGATGTGGTCTTTCTGGGTATATCAGTGACCAAAGCAAGAAGGAAGGTGCACATCTGCTTATGCTCAGTACCACTGACCCGTGAAAGTGTGGTAATACCTTTGTGAAAATGGCGAATTCCATGTCTTGCTGGGAGTCGTCGAACACGTGCATCAACTTCATCAGCCCCAACAATAGTTGTGATCCATACAATTAGATGTTTCATTACTCCTTGATACATTTGGTGGAGAATATCTGGTGTTATTGAGCGGAAAATATCTGTATAGGGAAGGTCCTCCCAGAAAGGATGTTGAATGGGCTTCATATCAGCATCACTACAGTACTTTGTCCATTCAGCAGTGTTAATTAGCTTAGCAGCTTGAACAGCTTTAACAGGATCACGAAGCTCTGCAGAGCAGGGATAATCACCAAGCTGATCTTTTGAGACTGTGCACACAGGACTGGTACCATAATAACTACATGTCGCAAGCATCTGCTCTGGATAGTCACCAGTATAAGCAGCAAGAATTGGATGGCAATGCCGTCTAATGCCATCTCCACTTGATAACACAACACCATTCACACCAGCCTCTCTCAGTGGGGCAAGCAAATCACCCATACAAGCATGGAATAAGTTTGCAATTGACCACTTTCGTGCTGCTTTAACCGTAATGTGCTGTAAACGTGATGTTGGAAGATAAGCAAGAAGTATTTGACCCTGCTGTGAAGGTTTTCGGCGGATCTCTTTCGGAAGATTTCCAATAGTCAAATATACTGGATATGCCGATTTGTTCCGAAATAATGTAATCTGAGTTTTATCACTTGACAGGATAACAGGAACAATAGTAGCACCAGGCTTATCCTTTTCAAGCTGTTTCTGTAAAGTTGCTCAGTAAGAATAGTATGACAAGAAAGCAAGAAGTTATATATGTACCTGTGTACTCCACCACCATTTCCCAGTGTGCATATCATGATATAGCCTATTTGTTTTATTGGCATCTGTTGGGAGTTAACTTCCCTTTTGATGCCGATTCATTCCGGTTCCACGTGACTTCACTTACTTATTGGACTTTTCGCACGTTCATCACCCTCAGCTGTTACAACCTATCTGGTTCTTCACTGAGGGTGAGTTTTTCTCCGTCTATTACCTATAGTTATTGATACTCACTCGTTAGATAGATTTCACTCATATCGCTCTACGTATAGGTAATCTATCAGCTGTTACAACCTATCTGGTTCTTCACTGAGGATTTCACTCATATCGCTCTACGTATAGATACTTGACCTCTAAGAGCATCAGAATAGTGTCGTTCAGGTGTCAAACATAAATAGTGTGCATGCTCAGGTGAGCCATATAAAGCTTGAATGCATTCCATCACTGGTCGTTTATACAAATCCAATGCCTCTCCAGCAATCACTACCTTCTGGTGAACAAAAGCAGGCCTTTGGGCTGGAAGTTTAGTGTCAATAATTGAGTTTAACTCATCACTATTCTTGTATGAGAGTTGTAGAGCCTCAGATACCTAATAAAAGGTCTTCTGAGTATTAAATTTGAGAAATACATAATATTAAACACATACACCATCAATAGCAAGCAGTTCTGAGAATGCAGTAGATCCAGTACCACGGAGTTTGGCCCAACGTGCAATCTCCCAGTCCATACGTGAGGCAAATGGTGCCCATTTATTCTCTTTGATGCCAGGGATATGGGCGTCATAATGAAGAAACCCATCTTTGGAGTCATGAAAGATAGGCAAGGTTTGTTCTTCACCATGTTCAACTATTATTGCCCCAGCCTGACCTCCAAATTGCTCAATATGAATTTCTTCTCAATGAGCAGGCAGGTGACGGAGAAGGGATTTTCCATCCTGCATAGAAACATCACCATCATCATCATCTACTCCAGTCTCTACACTTGTGTCTTGTTCACCATATTCCTGCAAAACAGATGCAGGCTCCCGCTCAGGTTCCCAGGTGGGCTCAAGCTTGGGGTCAAGATCAGCCTCAGTTTCTTCATTCCCATTTTCATCATCTTCACAATCATCATCAAACCCTGGGAATTCCTCATTGGAGTAGTCATTACCAAAAAAATCACCCTGAAATGGGTGAATTGGATCATCTCCCTCATTCTCCCTATCTTCCTGATCTTGAGAAGTCAAATGTGCCTCACTAGAAGAGCTGGAAAATTGGGAGTGGTTATGAATCAGAGGATCTACCAGCATAAAGCGACCATGATGGATAGCTTGTTTAAACACTTCATGTGCTTCTTGACATCTAGGTCGACGGGTTTTCTCCAGATGTTGAATGAGATCGGATGAGCGGTTATAATTTTGTCCACAGCCAGAACAAGTGTAAGAGTTATTCGACATTTTGTGGTGAGAATATCAAAAGATCAGTAAAAGTATGAGTGCAACAGTGAACTGTACTAATTGTAACCACACGCTTGCAGCATGTCTTTGGGAAAGCGGAGTTTTAGGTTATGTAAGTTGTAGTCCTTCATGGATTTGTCTCGCAACTTCCTTTCACTTACTAGCTATTTTCGTTAATTCCACCATCATTTAATATTTATCTCTTACTTTCACTACTTCATATGTTTCCTCGGTCATCAAAACGGCCCCGCAAAAATATATCCCAGTCTAATAGTCCAGTCATCACAGAGACCGCAGATGTCACACAACCCCGAAGGAGCACTCAAGCTGGCAATGCTGTAAACCTCACTAGAAAAACTCAAAGTCTGATATTTTTCTGCTTCAAATACTATAGCATAACTGACTGGAGCAATTTTGCAGCAAATAACAAATCAAGGGCAAGAACGACACCTCTTCCAACAAAATCTTCAGGCTGTGTCACACCTTCAATTTCCCGTATGCCGTTTTCTATCATATTGTGTAATGCCTTCCAGACATCTATACCTCCATAGGTCCTAAGTATCCTGCACCCAGGATCAGAACAGACTCTTCCTCTGATGACGGTGACTATTGACTTTAATTCATAAGGCTCGGAGTATTAACTATCCTAAATAGAGCAACTTCTCCCAAAGAAGCACAAACGTGTAAAGAAGACTTTAGAGCCCGAACCAGAACCGGAACAAGATGATGAAAATGAAAGTGACACGTCCGAATATGTAGACGAACTTGATGCGGATGCAGAGATTGAAGGAGAGCGTGAAGATGATGCACAGGCATCAAATTACATTCAAGCTGAGGTACGTACTACAACTATGAGAGATAGTTCTTGTCTCTGATCTATCTTAAGGCCGTTCAGTTCTCACATGGTACGTTTTGATTATCTACAGTATATCATTTGGAAGCTCAATAATCATACTTGCACAGCTAATTCTGCCTCTCGCTCCGGATCTGGTCATTCTACTCAATCGGTCTTACCCACTTTGGCTGGTGAATTAGAAGAGGACAAGGTATGTGCACAGTTGCATCTAGTTATCATTTGTTCTTACCATAAATACGTTACAGCAAACAGTCAAGAAGATAACTCGTCATCAAGCACCGAAATTACGAACTAAGGTGTGTCATTATTTACAGCCTCTTGCTCCACTAATTCTTTCTCAGCTTCCTCAAGTTCGTTCCCATCCACATCCTATTACCCACACCGCTGCTCCCACTGCCGTTAATCAGCTCCCTCAAGTTCATTCCTATCCACTTCGTATTGCCCACACCGCCGCTCTCACCACTGTTAATCAGCTCCCTCAAGTTCGTTCCCGTTCGCTTTCTGTTACCCACGCCGCCACTCCCACCACTGTCAGTCAGCTAAACACTGCTCCGGCCGCTCCAGCGTGGTTGGAATGCACAAACATTCACGTCGTCAAAAAGGTCCGAACATTCACTCTTGCTAAGACTGGGCAACCACCAGTTATGCTTCAAATCATCGACAAATCCATCGCATATGGGAAACTACAAATGATCTTCAACCACGAATACTCGCCGCTTCATACATTCAAAATCAAACAGCTGGCGCACGCATGTCTTATGGAGATAGCTGAAAGGTCAGGTCATGATGGCAGAAATAATGTTTGTGACCGGCTTGAGCGTGGAGACCACGATTCATACAGTATTCCCTTGGTAACCTATGTGAGCTATTATTGCCTTTACTCTAACACTGGCAATAACATCTCTTCCCAGGTCAGTAGACGCATTGGAAATGAACGCGCTGATCTCAAGGCTCATTCTTCAATCATTCTTCAAGCATTTGGATTGGTAAACAATACAGGTCGTCTCGAAGCAGGTGTGTTGGCTCGCAGACGCACATACTATTATCCTGAAATGCCCAACGGGATGGTGAGTTCCCTAAACTTTCTCCAATGTATTTTTATTGATGCATGATTCAAAGCCGGACTACAGGAAGCCTTTTGAACACCCCGTCTTCGCTAGTTTTCTGCGGGAAGCTTTTTTCTCATCAACTTACTACAGCAGCATTGTCAGGCGGAACTTTCATCTTTTCAAATCTTCGATCTCCGAGAAGTCAGAAGAGCTTGAGGTAACCAAAGGTATGGTAGCTCTTGCAGCTGCGGCGGTACGTTGTTCCTCATTTCGACTATTCTATCATTGATTACTTACTTTAGATCCATGCTTGCTTACATGATTGTTCGATGGGAATGAAGAGCAGCTTTCTGGCCCCAGAACTCAATGGTGTTTGGGGTTTGGCCATTGACATTTTGGAAGGGATTGAAAGCAGGAATCATTCAAAGTACCACAGGCTCATGCACAAGCTTTTTGTGGAAGCGACGTGAGCTTTCATTGTCATGATGATCAACGGTAGCTCATCAAAATTCTAGCGGGAATTCGATGATGGCTCAAGATGGCTGGTGCAATCAGCAACACCTTGATGCTGTTGATTGGGATGCTATCGAGAACAGTGATAATGACGATGATGCTTGTGTCTACCCCGACCCTGTAGGAGACTCTGACAATGTTGCATCAGTACATTCTGGAAATACTTATCATACTGAAGCCTCAACTGCTCCTGCTCTTGCTCCAATCAGTACACCACTGGATTAACCTACTTCTTATTTCTAATCTCTCATCAATTTCGAAGACTACAATACGTACTGCCTCGTCTAATTAATATGCTGATTTTACTTCGTTCAAAATGAACCAAGATATGCTCAAAAGATAGTTATTCATACAAACATACTGCAACAATGAGATACATCTACTTAAAGAATGCTCGAAACTTCGGAAACTTACTAGGACTATATGTGAAAACATTGCAAAGGATGCTCAAAGTTGTGACAGATGTTCAAAGGCTTCAAGAAAGATTATGAAATTTCAAAGTGGGCTGCCAAATTTCCCAAATCTGTGATATCTCCGTACGTTCGACACTTTCGTCAATCCTTTCAGTAAGTAACCCTCAATTGTTAACGAATTCAAGGGGACGGTTTTCCTGATGCTAGGTTATGGACTGTCTGTTGATTTACAGTTGGGTGGTTTATCTGTCTGCTACAGTGGATGCAAATATACTATTTGGTTTATCTGTCTGTCTGATAAAAGTAACATTACCGGTTTTATTTATTTACACAGCCAAAGATAGCATACAATGTATATTTTTTCAGCAGTTCTTGGAAATTATAGTAGTACCTGCTTTTCATTTGCATTGATGTTTGCTGTTTCAGTGTGATAGTATATTGTGAAGTCAGTATAATAGGTTTTGTTGCATAGCTGGTCATTGAATATTTGCTTTGTGAGTATGCAGTCATTGTCTGATACTGTTATATCTTTGAGTGGGAATGTCCCTCTCTGGTTGTGACCAGAACATATCAATAATTGTTGGATTTATTTGAGCAAGCTTTCAACAAGGTAGTTGATCAATAGTACCAGGTAGGTTGAACATAATGTTGCAGTGGATGGTATCATCGAGGCATTATTGTATTTTGCAAGTAGAAGTTTTGTGGTTGGAACAGAAGGTATTTGTTTATATTACAAGTCCGAAATGAAATGAAGGATTTGTCCTATGGCAGTTTCAGTGTGAGAAAATCTTATCCCACCTTCCTTATTCAGCAACTTTTTTCCCCATGTTGGGACTGTCACTCTTGTGAGTGACTGTGACATCATTAGAGTTTTTTTTTTCCATTATGATTTTGTTACTACATTACTTTCTCAGGTTTCTTCTGCCAAGGGCACCAGACTTCTTGCCACTCTTTCCCACTTGGGTATGCCATAGATGATATTTCAGTGCTATTCAAAAAATAACCGGAGGACTTATTTTTGCCACACATGCAGCGGAATGGCCCACCTTTGCATGTTCAGAGGTACATAATCAGTGTGTTTTAGAGTTTGGTATGGCTGTTGTTAGTGTGTTGCATACACATTTTCAAGTGGATATTGGAAGTAGTCCAAGTGAAATGAATCGCAAAAGAATAACACACTGAACCTGTCAGTGATGAAGGTAAAGCCTGTTCAAAATAGAAATCTGAATGCCCATTATTAGTGACTTTGTCAGAAATATAATGTGCAACATACTCCACAAAATCATAACCTCCCACCAACTTACATACTCCTGACAAATGGCAATTTCCATTGGTACATTGTAATATCTGAAGCACATGCATGAAAGACAGTACTTGGGTCAGGGGGCACCACAGGATAAAAGCACTGAGATTGTAATACCCACTGGGGGTTGTTTGGCAACCACTTTAGAAGCCATATTGCCATGTTGCCAATCAGTGCCATGTCTTGTGTAGTGATCTATCCTGCTAATCCACATTTTGATAATTGGCCACTACTTTCTGTGACTCAAAGAGCCCATTTCCATGCCAAAATCTCTTCCTAAAGGTTGTCAGACATTGGAATAGCCATATCTATCTCTGTACCCAATAGTTAACTCTTCACCTTTTCTAACAACAATCGGCTGGCTGACTACAGATGTCACAGCTCACAACTGTACTTTCCATCCTTGAGGTAAAACAATCATATGCAATGATGCAATAGCCAGTGATAAGTTTTGCTGTTGTCAGAGGGGGGAGCATTCTTATTTCTAGAGATTGTTTGGCATTGATGATATAGAGATGATCCAGGGAGATAATATCAGGCAAGTATAGTTGAAGAAGATAATATTCCGCTGCATTGCAGCATGTACTACTGCCTTGTATACATGGAAGAGGGGGAGAGATATTTTCCAACAGCTCTACATGTGATACACACTAAAGCACCTGGCTTGGGTGTTCATGTCATGAAGTACGTAGCCCCTATCATTTTCCTTTTCTCACCATTTCGACGCCCTTACTTGTACGATTATATCACTATCAAATCCCATCAATTACTGATCCACCTGTTACCCCTCTCCTTCTACTGGCTTCTGCCACCTTCCTTGTTCCTAAACTATACAGTATTACATTGTCATTTCTCACAGATTGGATTATGTATAAATAGCCAAACCCCCATAGCCTGGTCCCTTATCTTGACCTCTCTGTCATTATCTTGGGACCAGGTATGTGTTTACTTATGTTTACCTATGACTATGATACTCAATATATCTCTGTCATTATCTTGGGACCAGTCCATCTCTGCTCCGCTTAGTTGCTCTGCATTACCACTCTGCTCAGTTGCTCTGCCTCCTTGCTCTGCTTAGTCACTCCCCCACTGCCACTTTGTGACAGTTCAAGTTATTCAGAAACAACACACCGATTCTGCTCAAGTAGTCAGGGTCAGGAATATACTCAATCATGTAGCCATAAACATACAGTACCTCGAAATTTCATGATAGATGTAGATTAGAAGGTTATTATTGTGAAAGCGAATGAGGACGGTTCAGAGTCAGGGGGGGGGTGTGAACTGCCATAGCCGCCTTTCAACAAGGGCAATGACAACTAGCCTTCTCCTTGATATAACAAGTGACGGTTCTTTAATATCCAGTGTTCTGCTTAATTACAACACTAAGACTCAGCGCTGCATGAGCCTCCAGAGAGCTCCGAAGTATGTTTTTATCCCAGAGTCATTGTCCCCTCCCCTCATTCTAATTTCTCCCGGAGCACCATCTACGCAACTACTCATCATCCCAACCGACATCTCACTATTGACAATCATTCCTCCTGAAACCAACCATTCTCATTGGTGTCGATGTTGATACTCGATGATACGTACTGATACTGATACATACATACATATATACATAACAACTGTGCCCAGTGCTCTGAGTCGTTACGTCGTACTAACTTCGTTCTCAGTGAGTCCTTGTCTAGTTGTCTAGTTGTCTAGTTATCCTTGTGATCAAACGGAAACCTTTTTGTGAATGGCGGTTC
Organism: Lentinula lateritia; assembly: GCA_028011325.1. Lineage (NCBI taxonomy): Eukaryota > Fungi > Basidiomycota > Agaricomycetes > Agaricales > Omphalotaceae > Lentinula > Lentinula lateritia. The sequence continues at coordinate 67,434 of JANVFT010000118.1, read as the reverse complement.
TTCTCAGCGCTCAGAGCTCAGAGAAGAGGCTATAATGTGTGTATGTACTACACTAAGGAATTGAAAGGCTTTGAAAACTGGTTCATACGCGTATACTACATGCACGAACTAGATATAGGAATAGCCATACCCACCTCTAGCCACCTCTACCTCGAGAAAAAACCCGGACTACGGTGACGGTGCCATGTAGTAGTAGTACAAACTGACATAGTGTACTACATACAACTCGACCCATCACATATAATCGACGTTTCTACCCAACCAACCCCACGAATTTCTCTTTTATCCAATAACCAACACCCAACTTCATAAAATCCTCTTTTAACTTTTAACCAACCAACTTCACAAAGTCTTCAACCTCCTTAACAGACATACCCCATCGTTCGGCTAACTTGGGAGCCAGATGCTCTCCTTGGTTGGGGGAGAAACTGGAGATCCAGTCCCGGAGACGCGTTTTTTGGGATGCGTTGAGTGCGGTGGTGAGGTATTGGGATTGGGATTGAGTTAGGTAGGTGTTGAGAAGGCTGTGGAGGGGGGGGGGGATATGTTCATTGTTAGTATCACAAAAACGATGGTGAAGAAGACAGAAATAACTCACGTCACACCCAACTCCTCAAACTCCCTATCCGCTTCTTCCTTATCCCCGTCTTCGCCGTATGGCAGGGGATGCGTGAGAGCGTCGATGAGGGTATCGATGATGCGGTGTGTGCGGAGAGCGTCGAGCGTTGGAGGGGAGGTGGAGACGCGGGAGGGGTTGGAGAGGTGGATGGCGTGGGAGTTGGGGTGGATGGTTCTGGAGGAGGAGTGGTTGGTAGGAGGAGAAGGGGAATGGGAGGAGATAAGAAGAGCGTTGAGAAGGAAGAGGGTTTTTCGACGGATGGAGATATCTGGATCTAGACAGGAACGTATGAATTATGTACTGATGTGGGGAGGAGTAACGGACCTTGGAGAGCGAGACGTAGTGTATCCCATCCATTGCGCCCGTCTGAATGCTTTACGCCCAACTGGAGCAACGCTGGAGCGTTGTGCTTGAGCAGACCGGAGAGTGCGTATATCGCTTTGGAGCGGAGGTGTTTAGAAGGGGAAGGGGATGGGGAGGGGGAGGGGGAGAGGAAGGAGGTGAGTGTTGGGAGGGGGTTGAGTTTGAGGTACTGTGAACATAAGGTGTGAGATGAGTGTTGTTGAGAGAGGGAGTTGTAGGGTACGTACTGCGTCTTGTGCTGAAGGGTTGTTCTGGAGAGCTGTTCCGATTACCCAGAGTGTTTGGGTGGTGATGCTGTCGGGGGAAGAGGTTAAGAGAGCGTGGAGGGGGTCCCACATTTTGAGGTTTTCTAGATCTACAACAGAGTTTGAGTGGAATGTTGAAAAACGAGTACAACGTACTATTGGCGTTGTCGATTTGCTCGATAAGCTATCGAAACAACTCGTCAGTCAGTCTCGCTCAACAACGCTATAGTCGGACTAACCATTTCCAAATTATCCAACGCAGATACTCTGTCCTCTTCGCTGTTGCCCTCGTCGACAGCGATAGTCATCGCTTCTTTCATCAGCTGTGCGTCGCTCTTGCCGAGGAGCAGGTCGATGATCTCTGGGTTGAGGTCTGTCCGTCGTGCGGGTGCTGTATTGTTGTTCTGCGGTGTAGAGTTTTCGATACCCCATCGGAGGAGAGATTGCATGATGGATTGTGTACCAGTGAAGGGAGAGATTACTGTATTTTATGTATGTATGGTTATATTTATTGTGGCTGTACGATAAGATAACTATCTGGAAGTAAACCGATCTAAAATCTCAACCATCCCTCTCCTTCTCTCTTTGGTATCGAAAACCATGGCATGGTCTAGTTCTGGGTAAAACAAAACCTCTAATCTGCGATTATCCGATTCCCATCTATCTTTCACCTCGTCTTCGCCAGTGAGGTACCGCCGAACCAGCGGCGCAGGAACGATTTGGTCTTTTCCTGAAAAAACTACAGCGAATTTGACACCCGGATTCGAATCCAAATCTTCCCTCCATAGAACATTCTCTGCCCAAAAAAAACACCGTCCGAGAACATACGCGATATCCGGGTCCCGCGATGCGAAATACCACAGCTGCCACTCGTTGGCTTCGCGCGGGGGGCGGTAGAGAAAGTTGAACGCGACATTGGGGAGGTGCAGGAGGAAAGGGATCGGGTCGATGAGGAGATGGGATCGGAAGATTGCGGTGTGCTGCGGATCGCGGATAACATGCGCCGCAATAACTGTGCCGTAGGAATGCGACGCGAGCACCGCACGGGATATGCCGAGGGAACGGAGGGTGGTGTGTATGGCGTGGAGCATGGCGGTGCGGGGTGGGATGGAGTTGTTGGAAGGGGAGGAGATGTGCATTGAGACTGGGAGAAGCTCGATGAGGAGGAGACCTTGGTCTGGGGTGGTGGTGATGAGGTCTTGGAAGAAGGGGAGGTAGGGGTGTAGTCCGATACCGATACCGTGGATGAAGACTATGGGGTCTTTGGTGAGGGATTTGTGGGGTCGGTACCAGTAGGAAAAGTGAGAGGTCGCGGATGGGGAAGGGGTAGAGAATATGTGAAAGAGTCGAGGAGGGAAGATACGAGGGGCGTTGGAATAGTGGTGGAAACCCATGAAGGAGAGTTTGGTGGAGGTGATTAGGTCGACGAGTGCAACGATGATATACCACACCAACGGTCTATGCACCATCTTCACTGGATCCAAAGTCAACTTCAACGCCCTCGTCGCATGTATGCGGCCTTGCTCCAGCTTCATCCCAAGCAATTCCTCCACCTTCTTCACATACTCCTCCATCTCCTCCTCCCACGCCTCTTGCGCAGTTTCCGGCGTCGCGGAGAACAATGCCCACAAGATCCATTCAACGACGTTCTGCCGCTTGAGGTTGGGAGATGTGAACCAGCCGAGGGGGTATCGACTACCCGCTATACGTTTGGAGCACTGGAGGAATAGAGCGTGGCGCTGTGCACGAGTGAGTGCTGGGGGTGTGTATATGGATTTCTGCAGCACATTCTTGCGGGGTATGTAGATGAAGAGGTAGAAAGACGCCTCAAGGAGAGCGAGGGTGAATAACCACGGTGTGATTGATTTGGTGTAGAGACAGAGAGAAAGGTAGAGGAAGCTAAGAGGGGCGACGAGGCGGAGGAGAGATATCGAGCAGAGGATAAAGATGTACTCGCGGAGAGATTGACCGAGCATCGAGTCACAGTCACAGATAGTCACACTCCCAATTGTATGGCATGACCGTGGAAATCACTTGTAAGTTATATCAATGTCGTTCACGGATAGGGTGGTGTGTGCTCTCAGCACCGACGACGACGACGAGCACACTCAAACAAAGCTTGAACAGATCGTGCAGGATCTAAAGACCAAGCAGCACCAGGCGGACACCCTCGACCCTCTGACGCTCCTAGCGCATCTTATACCCTCCCCCGGTGCAGAGCCGTTGTTGGAGGTGATCAGGGAGAGGTGCAGTGCAAAAGAGGTGATTGTGGCGTGTGAGGAGTGGTTGGAGGGCGTGCGTGTGCAGGGAGGCGAGGGGAATGGCAAGAATCAGATCTCGTTGATACGCCAGGTATCGCGTGTGGTGCGGTTGTTGACTGGCAAGTACTTTTCACATTTACTTATCGCTGTTTCACTGACTGTGTGCACAGTGATCACCCTCTTGCCCAGAACTCGGCGTGGACGCAGACGGAGGAAAGCGTCGGATACGATACGTTCGTTTCTGCCTGAGCTCGGGGTGGTTATTCGGATGGTGTGTGAGGGTGGGGGGGAGGAAGGGGAGAGGGGGAACGGGGAATTGTTGTGGGGTTGTGCAGAGTTGGTTGAGGGGTTCATGGATTGGGTGGACAGTGCGGAGGCCGAGGAATCGCATAACATCCTCCGCCCCTTTCTCCTCTCAACGACCACCTCTCTCTCCCACGTCCAGACCTCATTCACTTTATCCCAACGCGTCTTTGGACAGTGTTTTCCACGGTTGGCTGCCAGCACCGACGCTTCAACGGAAGCAGGGGTTATGCGGAGGTTTGTGGGGTTGTATACACGGCTGGGCGGGAGGTGGAGTGATATTCAAGACTCGTTTGTCTTGTGGGCGCACGCAGTGGTGTTGAATCAGGACCTCCTCCAATACACACCCTCGTATTTCCCCTTCATACTCGCTGCTATACAATCGAATTCGTTCCTTGACCATGCCCTTGCCGTGCTTTTGGTGTTCTTCTCTCCCACCTCTCCTTCTCACTCCTATCCAGATAACCTCCTCGTCCCCCTCCTTACCCTCCTCCCCGCCCTCGCGTCTGCCCACCCACACCCCTTCATCCGCCTCTGCGCCTTTCGTCTGTTGGGTCTCGTCCTCCGCGCGACTCCGGGGGTCCTGCAGATCCAGGTGTTGGTTGATCTCGTGGCGGGTGCAGGGTCGATGCGTGTAGCAGCCATAGGTTTAGTCAAAGACCTTGTCTTCGACGCTCTCTCCGCTCCTCCTCATGAGAGTAGTAGTATCCTCGCGTCCCTGAGGTTCATACAGTCCTTGGCACCGGTGTTGTTTACCCTTCCTGACTCGGGGGTGTTGGACACGCTGTCGATGGGGGATGAAGTGGAGATGGAGTTGACGAGACTGGGAGAAGTACTAGCGTTGTATTATGTTTTGGAGATTAGGGATGTTGCGAATCGGGTACTTACTCACTCACCTACCTGCCTTACTCACTCACTCGCTTACCCTTGACTTTTCTTACAGACAGGTATACGCGACCCAGATAACCGCGCAAATATCGAGCGCACGCTGGTTGCCCCGATTAGGAGCGCGGTGGGCCGGTGCATGGATTCTTCGTTTGTACAATCCACGCAGGAGGGGACTGTGTCGCAGACGAGTGAGTCGAATGCCCCGAATGTGCGCGTACGCGCTGCGCTCGTGGCGTTGCAGATGGGGGTTGAGAGGATCGATGAGATGTGGAGGGCGAGGGGGTTGGGTGTGGAGTGTAAGGTATAAGGTATAAGATGTAGGGGAGGGAAGATGTAAGATGTAAGGTGTAAGATGTGAAATGTAGGATGTAGGATGTAGGATGTAGGGAGGGAGGGAAAGACCTTTTGTCGTGACTAGGTGCTGTAAGCTTTTGTTTGTCCTCTCCATCCCGGTACCTGGAATCGGGGTAACGGTTCGACGAGTTGTTTCTGGGTGTGAGTACAATTCGCTGATTGAGCTTTTTCGTTTTTGTTTTCGTGGAATGTGGGATGTGGTTTGAGGCTTTAAGGCTTCAAGGTGTCCAGTTCAAGGCTTCAAGGTGTACAGTGAAAAAAAAAAAAAACAGGTGGTGTCCAGTTTTCAATTTCAAGCTTCAAGGTGTCCAGTTCAAGGCTTCAAGGTGATCGTTTCTTTGATTTAGAGTCGTTCTTTTTCATCATCATCATTCCGAGTCTTCTGAGTGTTTTTCGGCTTCTCAATCATCATCATCATCCATTGCCTTCACTCCCTTCCTTCACCATACTCACACCTCGGTTTTCACGCCTCGTGTTCTCGTGAATTTTCTGAGTATTTTGGATATTTGAATATTTGAATACCTGTGTTCTGTGTTCTGTGTTCTGTTTCTTTCCAGAAAAGGTCTGTTTCGACAGTGAGTCAGTCTGTTTCTTTCCACAAAAGGTCTGTTTCGATAGTGAGTCAAGTACACCTTACCACACCACACCACACCACCGTATATACCACTCATCAAACACCACCACTCATCAAACACCAGGCACCTACATAGACGTTTCTGGTTTCTGGAAATACCGGTAGCACACGATGCCGTACTACTTGTAACCGTAAAAGTGCGGATTCCTGTTCATGTTCATGTTCGTGTGTGCTGCACTGCTCCGCCTCAACTTCCCACAAGACTCGGAGAAAATCAAAGCAAGCAATCAAGCAAGCCTGACTCCTGACTCTCGGGGGGTGAGGGGTGAGGGGACGGTGAGGCCTAAGGTGTGAGGGGTGAGGAGAACGATATATAAGAATACAGGTCTTCGAGTTTTTTCCCTCACTTCACCCATGCACGACGAACACATGCAGGACGAACGTGGAAGGTTCACCGCTCGGAACAGTGAAGGAGTCGTTGATTATAATCATGACAGGGAATTGCGACGTCACTCTCACTCTCACTCTCACTCTCACCGCAACAATCGCCGTGAACACCACTGGCACCACCTTGACTATGACCGTGACCGTTTCAGCACCGAGAACGATGAGAACGGGGGTGCCACCACTGTCTACCCCGATGATCATCGCCCCAGGCACCGTGACTACGACGATGATAAATACGACTACTTCTACTGCTACCGCCGCAACAACGACAACAACGACTCTGGTAATACTATGTTTGGAGTTATGGTTGGATATTTCCCTGGTGGACTGGTGGAGAGAACAAGTTTGATTCCGGTCATAGGTCCTGGTTCGCCTGGGTTTGGGTTTGGGTTTGGCATGGGCCTGGGCATGGGCTTTGGCATGGGTTTGGGTTTGGGTTCGGGTTCGACCCGCTTTGGTCCCGGCCGAAGCTCGAGTTGGGATTATACTGATACTGATACTCGTACTAGTGCGGGTGGAGGTAATTATAATAGGTCTAGCGGGGGATATAACCGTGACAGGAGGGAATTCAACACTGACACTGACACTGACACTGAGAATTCTTCTTACTCCTACTATGCCAGATTCAGTGATTTCAATGGGAGATACAACACGAGGTACAACGGACTCAATACTAACGACAGCCTCCTCAATGGTACCCCTTCCACAAGAAATGCAACCACCCCCGGGGGTACACGCGCTCACTCTTATTGCCCTCGTCCCAGGATTCTGTTCTACACCGACTACAGCAGCAGTGAGGATTATGAATTCCGCGTTGAAGACCAGCCTCATTTCGGGTTCACCAATTTTTCTCGACATGGTGTTGTGTTTGAGGGGAAGAGGTATCCTACGGGGGAACATCTTTTTCAGGCTTTTAAGGTGTGTGTGTTTTTTGTTACTATTTCTGTACTTGAAAGTGGTATGTACTGATTGCTTTGATTAATATTTATTTCCATTTCATTACCCCCCTTCTCTCTCTCTCTCTCTCTTGCCGATTCAATTGCCAGTTCATCGACTATTCCCCTCAAATTGCAGAACATATCCGCACATTCTCCGATCTGCCGAAGATAGCCCGCATGGAAGCACATAAGCTCCAAGCAGAGCAGAGAGTGGATTGGAAGGAGGTGAGAATCGAAAAGGTATGTATGTGTGTGTGTGTGTGTTCTGGATCGATTTCTAGATCTCCAGAGTCATGACTGATTTCATTTACCATTGTCCTCTACTATATTTTGTGCCTACTAAATACTTATGGTTTTTTTTTCCCCTTGATTTTCTACCACTGCATCGGCCCCAGATGGAACTCACGTTGTACTTGAAATTCACCCAACATGATGAACTTATTGAGGAGCTGGTGTCTACAGGGGATGCAGAGCTCATTGAGGTGTGTTGGAATTCTTTTTGAATACTTTCCAGTGTTCAAGTTTCATTCTTTTATACTATCATCATCATTATCATCGTCAACACCGCCACCACCACACAACAACAACAATATATGTCACAGAACTCTGATAGAGATAGTTTCTGGGGGAACGGGCCTGATGGGCATGGAAGGAATGAGTTTGGGAAGGCTTTGGAGAGGTTGAGAGTGTATCTACAAGGTGGTGGGGCTTGTTGACTATAGAGAATCGAGAGGGAATTACTAGAATTTGATTGAATGTGGTGGACACTGGATGTAGCTAGGATGGGTTGTGATTTGTTGAGTACTACGATGATCCTTCTATAGATTATAGACTATAATATACAAAACAACTTTGTTCCTTTTTCTCCCGGTAATCGAGTCCATACTCCTTCTCCATATCCCCACGAGGGCTTTGGATCTCAATAGACCGGTGCCTATTGTGCCCAGACCCCTTGCTCACTTCCCTCGTTTTATTAAAGAGACGGAAGCATTGGATATGGCGGAATGGACTTTAAAATTAGGCTGAACGAATCCTCAAGTCTCAGTGATTTTTCATCTCCAATGCCTCCCCCTTGTTCTAAAGTTGTGTATATCACGACATTTAAAAATATTCGAATTTCTGAGTAACTCGCCGGCCCTTTGCCATTCATTGGCATCTCTTACAAGGATACGGGAGGGAAGCGCAGTGGTAGTCTCCAAATTCAGTGTTCACAATACAATATCCTTAGCGCCGCGCTAGCACGGCAAATCCCCGACTCTGAACGTCTCATTTGCTTTCACAATAATATCTATTAATCTGTATGTCTATCATGGATTTCAAACTACTGTATGTTATGGCTACTCGAGTATATTCCTGACTACTTAAGCAGAATCGGTGTGTAGTTTCTGAATAATTTGAACACCCAAGCCAGGTGCTTTAGTGTGTATGTAGAGCTGTTGAAAATATATCTCCCCTCTTCCATGTATACAAGGCAGTACATGCTGCAATGCAGCAGAATATTATCTTCTTCAACTAGTATGCTTGCCCAATATTATCTCTCTGGATCATCTCTATATCATCAATGCCAACAATCTCTAGAAATAAAAATATGAAAATGCTTCTGTTAAGTCTAAACTCAGTTGGTTGTAAAGCAACTGTAATTGATGTAGGTACCTGTTAAGTCTAAACTATGGTGCGTAGTGTGGTCAGCGTGGGTGCGGTACTCGGACATACTGTAGCTCACCTCAGTTGGTTGTAAAGCAACTGAGGTGTTGGGATACGCCGTGAGCATGATATATGGAGGTACTGTATAGTACCGTAATTTGGGACGGTGTATACAAGTATTGGTCAAGAAAGTCTTGTGTACGTACGGGCGTACGGAGTATGTGTCCCAACACCCCCCCTACTCCGTACGATCTAGTCCAAGAATAGATACCAGTTTTGAGTGTGTAGTGCCATTCAAGGCCTTCGTGAATAGGTCCGCGACATTTTCTCCTGATCTAATCCGTTTAACTTCGACTTCGCCACTCGCCACCTTCTCCTGGATGTAGTGGTGCCTCATCTCGATGTGTTTGACCAGCGCATGCCGTTTGGAGTTCTCAGTGAGGCATACTGAGCCGAAGTTATCCCCGAGAAGTTCGACAGCCCCGGATTGTGCAAGGTCAATCTCGCTCAGGAATGAGGAGAGCCATACCGCCTGCTGTGTGGCTTGCGATAGGCCGATGTATTCGGATTCGGTGGTGGACAGAGCCACCGTCGCTTGCCTCTTCGAGCTCCACGAAACGGGCGCGCCTGCCATGAGGAATACGTATCCTGATGTGGACCTGTATGTGTCCCTACAGCCCGCATGATCCGAGTCGACGTATGCGTAGGGTTTTAGGCCAGTCCCTGGTGCGGTGTTTTGTGGTGAGGGTGCGCGGTACATGATAGAGTAGTCGATAGTCTGCAAGATGTATCCCGCTACCCACTCGATGCACGCCCAGTGCTGGCGTCCCGGGTTAAGCTGGTAGTGAGCTAGTAGTCCGGCCGTGAATGCGAGGTCGGGTCAGGTACACACCTGCTCCCACATTATACAGCCCACGATTGAGCCATAGAGTTTGTCCTTCATGAAGGCAACCTCATCATCAGGTGGTGGGGATGGTGATTCGGAGAGTTTGACATTCAGTGGTAGTGGCGTGTTCCTTTGGTGGACACGGTCGAGCCCAAAGTTGGCCAGCATCCGCTGGAAGTACGTCCTTTGCGAGATCGTGACTGCCTTCGATTCCGGGTTCTGGGTGATCGTCATACCCAGCAGCACCTCCGCCGTAACCTCGTTTGCCTCCCAGCGCTTGCCCAAGTCCACTACTGCCTTGTCTCTTCTGACCTGAGTTGAGGACCCACTGCACACATCGTCTCCGTACGTACTTGTAATGGTGTACTCATCCCCTGCTCGCCTGTACCGGATACACGGGTCAGCTCTGGAGGCTGTATAGCCATCTTCGGCGTAGCCATTGGCTAGTGTCTCCTGCCAGTCATGGCTCCCTTGCATCGTTCCATAAATCGATTTCTTCAACTTGCAGACGAGGTGTTCGGATCCTGGGAGGACAAAACCGTCGGGTTGCTTCATGTATACGTGGTGAGTGATAGGGCTGTTCAGGAATGCTGCCGTGAAGTCGACTTGGAAGATGGAGAGATGTAGGACTGCAATGATGGCTAGGACCAGCCTCACAGATTCCATGCGTGCGACCCCGCTGTATGTTTTATCGTAATCTTGTCCTTGGATCTGGGTGTAGCCCTGGGCAACGTATCTGGCCTTCCGCTTTAGGAGTAGTCCGTTTGCGTCGAATTTAATGGCGTAAGTCCAGCGACCGCCGGTGAGGTTTGTGTTGGCTGGTAGTGGAACGAGATCCCAGCAGCCTTTCTCCATCAGTGTCTTGTATTCCCTCTCCATTGGTGAGAACCAGAGGTCTGGGCGTTTCATGGCTTGTTTGAAGGACTGTGGAACCCAGAGTTCTCCCGAGGTCGCCGCGAACGTGTATGGATTCTGTGCAATGAGTGCTAGTGGTCCCGCCACCTCCTTGTCCGTCGTCCACTGCTCCCCCGTGCGCCTTGCTTCCTGTTCCCTCTCCTCGTACTCTTCATGCTCGATGTATCTTCGCAATGGGATGTGGCCTCGCGCGCTACGTCGTTGAGTTTGGATTTGCTGCTGTTGGTCCTGTGTAGGTCCTAACGTCACCTGGTTTTCGGGTATTACCTGAGGTTCGGGTATCGGGGTGGAAATTGAGTTGTCACTTGTGGCAATTTGGTCACCGTCGGCTTGTGCGGTTTCCTTATTGTTGGTTCCCAGATTCGTGGGTCCAGTTGTGTTGTCTGGTGTTCCCTCCTCATCCTCTCCTTCGTCCATTTTCCTGGTCCTGTGTGGTAGTCCTTCCTCGAAGGTGACATCATGCGACTCCTCGATTTCCTTCATTTCAGGTATCCATATTCTGTAGCCTCGTCGACCCATGTATCCAAGTAATTTTCCCTTTACAGCTTGTCTCCCCAACTTCCCATCCGTTCTCCTACGCGGTAACGTCGCCCAACAGTCGCAGCCAAATGGCCTCAAGTGCGAAATGTCCTGGCGTCTCGCTGTCCATGCCTCGACGGGAACGGTGTCTGGGAATCTGCTGGAGGGCACGAAGTTGTTGATGTATATGAATGTGGCTGCCGCCTCGCCCCAGAACGAGTACGGGAGTCCTGCATCTTCCAGTAATGTCCGTGTGCCCTCCATTACTGTTCGAAATCCTCGCTCAGCCACCCCGTTAACGAGCTTGCCTCGTTTTTGTGTGAAAGAGAAAGGAAGGAATCTAATGGGCACTCCAACCAACCAATCTAATACACAATATGCGAGTTCACTGCTATCAAATTTATTTAATAGCAAGGGGTAGCGTTGGCAAAGGTTCCGCAAAGCTTTGAGAGCTAAGTAAGAAGCTTTGATCAATCAATTTGAATCGTTCTGAGGATTCGATATATTCCTTTGATCAAGGTAGATTCAGCACGATTTGTGCTTTGGTTGGTATTGATTTGGGTATATCAAGAATTGGGGTTTGAATCAAAGTAAATTAAAACCGAAACACACAGACCCCTACGGAGGGCTAGAACTATGTGCTGGCACAACCACACAGCGTGATTTGCCCTTAAGACCAACGACTGATCTTAAGTTCGAAGAATACCCAACAACTGGATATACTTCTCGCAGTCACAAGGAGCAGAACACGACATTCCTATACTCACAAGTGCCGGGCCCGAATGGCTGCTAGCGAAGAGGTTTCAGTCTGGCGGGAGTGTGTCTTTCCTTTTTACGGATTAGCACTGCAACGTCGTCCCAAAATCACTTGTATTCCAGATACATCGGATCGCTATTTATACATACAGAATCTAGAGTCGCACAGTACAATTAATTTAATACAATAAACGTTCGGAACCGCAAGGAAACTTCTACACTCGGTCAGATATCATTTAATTTGAATCTACATGTCCTTATTTGGTCCGTAATTGGTTCCAAGATTCAAGTATACCTCCAAACATAGGTAGGTACTTCGTTATTCATTTAATGTAATTGTTTTGGAGAATGACTCGAATGGTGTTCAACCGTCATTTCGGTTCAACACTTACTTTGATTGTTTGTCACCCGGAGGCAGATCAGCTCTCCTCGATTCTAATCCTATCAATCCGATTCATCTGGATTAAACTAATTGCTTCTCTCTTTCAATAGACACCCATTGTGCCTATACTCTATCAAGGGAGTTACGCATAGTATTCATTTAATTGCATTCTTCATTATTTTCTACGTCAGGACTCCTTGACATTCATTTGATATGTCTTCGGAGCCTCGCAGTCTTCTGATCGTTCTTCTAGTCATTTTCCTCAACCATGCAACTTGATTGGTCTATTAGACTAAATCGCAGTCTTTTAGATTAATGCATGATCTCGTTCTAGAAGGAGTATTTGATAATTCTTGAGCTCTAGAAAGTCATTTCGAGTCAATCCTCGGTTCATGGTCACTTGAGTAAGTTCTTCCAAACTCCTGCCAGTGTAAGGTCCAATAAGAATACCCTTGGTATGTCATACGTGAATGGTCATCCTTCGGATGTAGTCCGAGTCTGGTATAATCCTGCTTGACAAACAGGTAGACTGCTATCCGAAGGTAGTATCGGGGATGGGTAAACTAACCAACTTGTGGTAGTATGGGTATATGGTCCCTTCAACTTATTAGACTGATTCAGTATTGACTTTGACTGTCAATCTGGGTCTCAATTACAGTCCTCTCGATACAAATCTATACGTGAAAATGTCACAATTCACAGCATAGACGTCTAGCCAAAATTTAGGCGTGTCACCATTTGCTGCAGAGGAATCGTGTGGTACCTTTTCAATAAGTATCCCGTGTTCGGCGCAGTATTTGTCCACCAGGCTATTGTTGAGTTCTCCTCCACCGTCTATCCGGATGATTCTTAGTTTCTTTCCTGTCTGTTTCTCAGCCATCACCCAGTACTTGTGCAGCGCCTTCAGCCCGGTTTCCTTCCTTTTGTTGTTCAGGAAGTAGGGTACACGGAATGTCGATCTCCCATCCGTACACAACATCAAGTAACTCGCCCCACCTTGAGTTTGCGTTCTCGAGGGTCCGAACAGGTCGATGTGCACTCACTCTAGGACCTCTGCCTCATGCGTTAGGACTTCGTCAAAGGGGTGTTTTGTCGCCTTCCCGAATAGACAATCTTCGCACATGCCTCATATCTCGCGCTTGGTGATATTCAGCCCGTCGACCAGCTGGCGGTTTCCCATACAAAGTATACGGCAGATTGTGATGTGTCCGAGTCTTTGGTGCCACGTCAGTATGTCTACTCGCCTGTCCCGGGATCGTGAGTAGTTCGCTATTGTCTTTCCGGCCTCCAGCACTTCCACTTCATACATTTTGTTCCGTCCATATCCTTTGAGTATGACGTCCCCGTCTGGTGACCTGACTGTCATTATCCCCATGCCCCAGTCTCCCCGCATTCCATGGCTGTCTAATGGTGTCAGGGATATGAGGTTGTGTCCGAATGATGGGGTGTGCTTCACTCCTCGAAGCTGTACTATTCTTTCGCGGTCGCCGATACGAGTCACGAATTGGACTGTCCCTAGGCCTAATATCTGGAATCTTCCTGCCTCTCCTGAGATGGCGCTACTCCCGCCTTGTCCGTGGACCTCTGTATATTCGGTGAAGTCAGATTTCTGGACCCAACAATGCTCGGAAGCACCTGAGTCAAGAAAGGTTTTTATTACGTGTGTCGGAGCTGAGTACAGGGAAGTTCGCCCATGGCATACGGTACAATTCTCTGTCTGAACGATTGGATAACTATGTACGTCCCTCGCTCCCATTTCGTCGCTCTTACACTGATCCTTACCCGTTAAAAGGGAATTATTTTGTCTGTCTTCCGGATCAGTGTTTGAGTTCGGTCTCACGTGGTGCGGGGACGTACCGTGTTTGTTCTCTGCCCTCACGGACATCACATACGTTGCCATAGGGGAAGTTACGTCGGTTTCGTCTGCCGTGGTAGCGTTCGCATTGGTGACTGTTTGGTGCCTATTCGAGCTTTTAGGACCCTGTCCCTCCATGCCTCCTCCTTTTGCCCAGCACTTCTTGGCGATGTGCCCGGGCTTGTTGCAGTTATGGCAGATTATCGCTGACCTATTGCTCGTGCGGGATGGTTGGTTCGGTGTGGAGGCATGTGCCGCCATCAGCGCTTTAACTCTCTTCGTATCGTGTTCTTCTTCCTTTCGTTCCTCTTCCCTTTGGTACCATAGGGTCTGAAGATAGGTGAATGCTTCTGCACTGGAGCTTCCTGGTACCGTTCTGACGTCCTGTCTCCAGTCGGGTGGCATCGAGAAGATTACGATACGGTGGAATTGGGCGTCAGTGGTCGTCCCACCCAGGTCATGTACCTTTTTTAGGAGATTTCGCATTCTCCTTTCGTGGGCCTCCATTGTGTCTGCTAGCGGGTCAAATACTTCGTGGCGGAGGCTGGTTTCAGCTAAGTGTATTCGCTGCTCATCTCGCTTCTCGACCCTCTTGATGAGATTAGACCAGATCTCGGATGTGCGTTTTGTCTTGTCTATTCCCGGGCCTACAGGGTCGATGATGTTCGAGACAATTGCGCCCGCCACTAGCCTGTCTCGTGCCTCCCATTCCTCTGGGCATGGAGTAGGGCTGTACAAGGGAGTAGCCGAGGTTTGGTAGATTGGTCCAGGGTAGTTCTCTGCCGCACGGGTCGGCCTCGGAATCGTTCCGACGATATACCCAGTCAAGCCCCTTGACTGTACTACAAACGATATCTCTCGTTTGAAAGGTCTCCAATTCTCCTCACTGACGAGCTGTTTCTCGTCCGGGAGTTGCGGGATGTTCAACACACTTCCGGTTGACATGTTGTTCGGTAAATTCTTGGTTAAAATACTATTTCGCTATTGGTACCCTTTTTCCTTTTTCTTCTGGGCCGATCAAAGGCCGAGTCTCATAATCTGTTAAGTCTAAACTCAGTTGGTTGTAAAGCAACTGTAATTGATGTAGGTACCTGTTAAGTCTAAACTATGGTGCGTAGTGTGGTCAGCGCGGGTGCGGTACTCGGACATACTGTAGCTCACCTCAGTTGGTTGTAAAGCAACTGAGGTGTTGGGATATGCCATGAGCATGATATATGGAGGTACTGTATAGTACCGTAATTTGGGACGGCATATACAAGTATTGGTCAAGAAAGTCTTGTATACGTACGGGCGTACGGAGTATGTGTCCCAACAGCTTCCCCTCTGACAACAGCAAAGTCATCTGCAAAGCCTGCCTTTTCAGCTAATTCTCCGAGAGCAGCTGAGAGCACTTCCCAGCAGCCAAAGCACCCAGAGCAAGTTTAAAACTTTGCTCTTGGTGCTTTGGGTGCTTGTCAAGCCCATGCCTCGGGCCTCCATTCCGCCGCTCGGTACTCCAAAGATCTACCCTTTATTGTAATCTCCTTCTTATTGTTCTTTCTCGCTACACATACCCTTTCATTCTAGTCTCTCCTTATTGTCTTTTACTTTACCCTGCAGGACTACACGTATAGCTCCTAGTAGTTAGTCTGGTGCTCCGCTCCGTAGATATAAATACTGCCTGTATGCTACTGTAGTTCCTCAGTTTAATTATCAACTTAGATCTCCCTTCTCAACTCAACTCTTCTCTAAATCTTCAGGCTCAACGCCTTGAAGTACGTTCTACTCTACCTTAGGACTCTAACGTTCTTTGGCTTGCTCCTTGTCACCGGCGATACCGCTGCTCCGACTTGGCTGCTACTCAGCTTCTCCCTTCTATACTCTTGATCTCCGGGGACTAACGGCGTAACGGCGGTGTTGTTAATAACTTCACTACTGTCCCACTTGTCTTCTGCACTTAGACACTCTGTGACCTCTGGCACGGTTACACAGTGTACATGATCTTAACAGTGCTGGAGAGCACTCTCCAGCCAGTACCCTTGCTCTGGCAAACATACAGGTTTTGCATATGAAACTTATTACTGGAAATTGCATCATTGTATATGATGTTGATCTCAAGGATGGAAAGTATAGTGTAAACTGTGACATCTGTAGTCAGCCAATTGTTGTTGGAAAAGGTGAAGAGTTAACTATTGGGTACAGAGATAGGTATGGCATTCCAACATGTGATTGTGGGCCACTGCACATCCGTGCATGGCATTCACTCGGCTTTGAGATCAAATGATAGTATGTATTGAAAATCCCTTACATTTTGGGGCGCGCGGTGGGCACCGCGCGCAACTCATTTTTGTGATTTCTTCAAGCACGGTAGGAGACTAGACTTTATGTAGAACGTACGTCGATCTTTGTCACAAGACCCGTGATTGAGTCACATGAGTGTCACAAATCAAATGAATTGACAAAACCATTTGTTACATGATGACCATATATAGGCAAAAAAGGTGTACTAAAAAGGAAGTACGGCGCTTAAAATTGGCATGAACCGACGTATATAAAAACGAGTCTTCATTCTATTCAGCCTTGTAATGTCTGATGACCTTCAAGAAGAGATTTTGGCATGGAAATGGGCTCTTTCAGTTGCAGAAAGTAGTGGCCATGTATCAAAATGTAGATAGCAGGATAGATCACATCTGCAAAACCTGGATATTTGGCTAAGGGCTGAGAGCAGATCCCAGTGCCAAAAGCACTGAAAGCAACATGCTCTGGGTGCTTTCACTGCTGGGAAGTGCTTTCAGTTGCTTTCAGACCCTTAGCCAAAAATACAGGTTTTGCAGATGAACCGCTTTGACCTCCCATTCTCTAGTAGGTATATGCTGAGATTTATAGACTGTACAGTTCTAGGTATATCACACATTGCGAGTATCCAAACTCCCTCAGTTGTTTTGCTGTCAACTGAGGTGAGCTCAATAATGACTATGTTGGAATATCATATACTAACATACCATAGTTTAACCTTCATTAACAGTTGAAAGCTTGCTCAAATGAATCGAACAATTATTGATATGTTCTGGTAACAACCAGAGAGGGAGGGACATTCCCACTTAAAGATATAACAGTATCAGACAATGACTGCATACTCACGAAGCAAATATCTAATGACCAGCTATGCAACAAAACCTATTATACTGACCTCACAACATACTATCACGCTGAAACAGCATACATCAATGCGGATGAAAAGCAGGTACCACTATAATCCCCGAGAACTGTCGAAAAAATATACATTGTATGCTATCTTCGGCCATATAAATAAACAAAACAGGTAATGTTACTTCTGTCGGACAGACAGATAAACCAAATAGTATATTGGTGTCCACTGTAGTGGACAGATAAACCACCCAACTAGGATATAAACTCGTGAACTGTAAACGGACAGACAGATACATCTGCAAAACCTGTATTTTCGGCTAAGGGTCCGAAAGCAGTCAAGAGCACTTCCCAGCAGTGAAAGCACCCAGAGCATGTTGCTTTCGGTGCTTTCAGCACTGGGATCTGCTGGGATCTGCTCTCAACCCTCAGCCGAATATCCAGGTTTTGCAGATGTAACCTAATTCATACATGAACTCGGGAAACTTTTATATTCAATACAGTATTTCGGGTACATACATATGATAACATCACGCATTAACCTCGCATCAATGCAATCTGATCTCACAAAACACAACCGTTTGATCCCTACAAGGACCTCCTCCTTCAGAGTCGGTGACGGACTTCTACCGAAATCTAACCGACTCTGCCGGCATCGGGATCATTGTCATATCCCTAGTAGTATGACTGCTGATTTGGCAGATCAAGCACTACCGCGCAAATACGCTCGTAACCTCTCCAAAGCCTTCCCGAATTCGTTTCGTCCACGTCCGTCTGGGCCGATGCCCCAAAAACTGTCTGTGTCCGAGTTCTGTGTAAAATACAAGGTTTTGTTGAGTAATGTTGAGAGTCAATGCAGGGAAGACTCTGAGGAAGAGGAAAAGAGGAAAAGAAACAGATTCACGTACCTCAACGAGTTCCGCATTACCCGTGGACACCAACTTTTCTCTAAGTTGTTTGTGTTGGGTGAATTTGAGGTAGAGCGTGAGTTCCATCTGAGGGGTTGGGAATTATGAAATACATGGTTGTCAAATCAAAAAAAAATTGAAGAATGACATGAGTTGTGGATGTAAATCAGTTTTACTACGAACCTTTTCGACATTGACCTCTCTCCAGTCCGATCTCTGCTTCTCATGGAGACGATGGGCTTCAATGAGAGCTACACGGGGAAGATCCGAGCAAATGCGAATGTGTTCCGCGAGGTGGGGATTATGGTCGATGAACTGGCCGATTCAGAGAACAAGATACAGCAAATATTTATATATGAGTCAAAAAACACACAATCATGATGTTCCCCACTGACCTTGAAAGCCTGAAAAAGATGTTCACTTGTAGGGTACATCTTCCCCTCATACGAAACAGCATGGCGAGAAAAGTTCGTGAACTCGAAATACGGCTGGTGTTTATGGTAGAAGAAGATTCGATTGCCATCGCGGTTGCCACGGCGGTGGTAACAAAAACTTTCATCGTGCTCATTACTGTGACTGTTATTACCATTGCGGTGACCCCCGTTGAAGCCACCGATGTAATTCTCAGTATAAGTACCATAACTCCAACTGGCAGCACCGGTACTGAAAGGTCCTGAGTCCAAATTGGTCGGGCTGAAGCTTGTTTGCACTAGCATGGGGTACCCGGGAATGACTGCGACTGCGGTAGTCGCACTTGGCATGATCGATAGCATGCTATGTACGACAGGTAGACCCAGACCAATCTCACCGTGGCTATGCCTCCCAGCATCAGAACGATTATCTCGGTAAACACTAGCAGGGCTAGTACTAACGCTCGAGGGAACGATACCACGGTCTCGCATGTAGACTTCGAGAGATGCAGTGGGTTCAGGCCGGTCGTGATTACTGTCTCGTGATGGGTTGGAGGGATTACTATTGGAGATACTATGGCGGGCTGAGTGCCTAGTACTCAAAGGACCATTCACCGCCGAAAGTTCCATCGAACGAGTAGTATCCTCCCTGGGAACGGGCCCGGAATAGATGGATACTCTACTCTCAGAGTCTCCTGGAAAATGCTCAGGCTGTTGGATAGTTAACCACGAAGAGCGGGAAGAGTTGGTGTTTGGCATGATTGATTGGTCGTTTGTGTACTGAAAGAAGGGGGACTCGGTGCAGAAAAAGAACAGAGGTAGTGAACCATTTTATAGGGTTCTGTTGGAGTAAGTACTAGTAGTAGAACAAAGTCCTTGCGGCGTCCACTGAATAGAAACAAGACTCACCTCGATAACTCAATGGTAAATGTGGGTCCTTACAGCAAACTGACAACTGACTCAAATGATGGCCGTTCAATCATCTTTAACAAAAATAAAACAAGCACTTTGATAAGTGCTTCCACTAACACGCGGTCAAGGTGAGGTGAAGAGGAGGAGGAGGCAATGCTTTGGCCCTTGGGAAATATCGGGATGAATGACTATAGCAGTTTGCATCACTTCGAAATTGATTGATTTGGATGGGATAAAAGGTAGCTATGAGGAGAGGGAATAGTAAGTCGAAGACATAGAAATGTGATAGCAGTAGAAGAAGAAGAAGAAGGTAGTAAGGGAAGGGGAAGAAAAACAAAACAGACGAACAAGTAGAGACTGGGTCCGTTGCACAAACAAGATGGGTACCTGAAAATCGTGTCCTCCAAATTGCACTCCGGATTCGCCGAGTAATTTGCTAGGTATGGTATCAGTATATCAGTCGTGAGTCCCTCGAGAATGAACATACCATAGACTGGAATTGAATAAATTGAAAGAGGCTACGTTCAAATTGGTGTGCAATCGTTTCGAGCTATCCGGGGGGGGGTTCTCAGAACAAGTTCCCGCAGCCCCGAGACAGAATGCCATGTCAGAATCAGAAGACCCACCATATTGCAAGATGGGAAAAGTCGTTGCGATTTGCAAAACAAGGGAGTTTGAACAAAGAGGTAAATCAATTTTAACAGGCCCGATCTACTCAATTGAATAGGATAGTTTGTGGGTGGTTTGTGGGTCGACGTCAATCGGAGGTCAAAGTGTGTGAGCATCGAGGTTGATGTTCAGACACCAACCAATTTGAATTATCAATGAGTCAATGAGCCGTTTATATTCTTTTCATCGGCGCCTAAGACGAAATGTCTATGTACGCTGTTCTCAAGACATTTGTACTTTTCGTCTCATTCCCAACGGCTACTATATACAGTAACATCTGAGAAGCTTGATTCTTGACAGATGCAGCAGATGCAACGATGGATGCGCGTGGAGTTATGTATTGGCCTTTCTAGTTTCGTCTACTTTTTTTTGTCGATTGTTGAAAGGAAACCCGACGTTTCGGTATCTCTAAAAAACAAAGCAAGTAACGCGATTACGGCCTGCCTCCCCTCACGCAAATCCTTCAAAAGGAGAGCCACTCACTCTCCTTAGTTTCTTGGGATTGTTCGACCTTTGTTTCACATCATCATCATGCAGCACTATATATCCAATGCACACTACCCAGTGTACCCCACAGTTTTTGGATTCCCCGTGGTAGTAGCAATGCCCATTTGTCAGGAAGTCGTTGTTGCTGCACCGACTGACATGCATCCTGTGGCAACATTGCCAGCCTCACAGTATTCCTCTGGTCAAAATATGTTGGTCCCGAGGTCTCCTGCTGTGATTGCTCCGAGCCATAGTGTCAGATCCACGATATGCCAGTCCTCAACTATGACAGTCTCTGTGTATGATGAGACAGGAACAACGTCCAACAATCCCCCCTGTCGTCTTCCGGGATGCTCGAAGCGTGCTCATGAGAATCCGGATGGAACGTTTGGGGATTTTTGTTCAAGAAGACATCAACGGTATGTACCTGGCGATGATTACAGGTCCCCTCCACTGTCCGTCCCAAGTACTAACTTCTTCTAGTCAGTGCTTGCAAAAAGGCTGTAAACAAGAAGTTTACTGCAGTCCTGATGGAGCACTCGGGGATTATTGTTCAAAGGATCACATGAAGTACGTAGAAACATTTTCATCATCCCATTTCTCTGGAAACACTAACCTGACCTCCGCTTAGTCGGGGGATGAATATCTGCATTGAATGCTTCGCCAAGACCGTCCGTCCCGAGCATATTTTCTGCAGCCAAACATGCATGTTCATCACCAAGTCCAAGGGACCGATACTCCTCAAGGTTCCCGCAGGCCATAAAGACTTTGATGATGGTGAGATCGTTTTTTTCATCTCTGGATCCCATTGCAGCTCATCCCGCCCTCGATTTCCAATTCCGAAATAGTTCGGGATCAATTTTACTACTCGTGGACAGACCCGGATAGTCCATGTGTCAAACATATCTTCAAGATCATGTATCCAGAGGAAATGACAACAGCTTATCACAGGTACAAGTAAGGTATCTTCTCTATTCCTACCAATGCTTAGTTGTATTGGAATCTCTGGATCGGAGAAAGTGACTCTTTTTACCCTGTACATGTAGGAGGACCATCGAGGCACGTTCACATTTTGCTGCATTTCCCCCAATGAGTGCTGGGAACGAAGCTCAAAGTTGGCATGGGACAAACCGGGAGTGTCTGCTCGGTGAACGGGACCGCTCCCGCTTTTGTATTTCTAGCTCATGCTCACTTTGCTGCGTCATCAAATCCTCGTTCGATATCGGGTTCGTGAAAACAAATGTAGCGAGGTGGGGAGTTATTTTGTCTTTCTCTCTGACTTCTCCACATTTTCGCATATTATTGAATATATCTCTCTGTTTTTGCTGATACTTCTGTTTCGTTCTATGAATCCTACTACACAGATTCGGCAGAGGAATCTATACGTCCCCCAGCGCATCAAAGTGGGTATTTGTGAAGTCATCCTAATTTGCATTATTTTTGATAGGATATCATCATCGTTAGGGCGTCTAGCTATTCGCGGAATTTCGGACCAGCTGCAGCCATGAAATTGAAGGCGCTCCTCCTGAACAAGGTTCTTATTGGTAAAGGACACCTAATTCATGGGGACCATCCATCGTACCGAGAAGTTACCTCACCACCTCCAGGTTTTGATTCGGTACGTTCTCCACATTGTGCTTATATCATGGTCCACTAAAACAGGACACATTTGTTCAAACAGCTGGTGGTAGGGAAAGGAAACGGTGTAAACGATGACGAATACGTGGTCTTCACAAACGACGCTATCAGACCTTCTTTCCTTGTAATGTATGAAGACCATTAAGGGTGTATCACATTACACATGACTGTCAGCATAAGTAGAAGAACCCTGGACATTTTCGGAAATGCTCCTATACCGTTATGCATATCCTACTATCCTTTTACATAGTCCCCATTTAGTTGTATATAGAGCGTAGTCTTGAGGACTAAGTACTGAGTTTCCAATTGTAATTTGCTTTGGTTTCTTCTCCGTTTCGATACATCAATCCGTTGAGAGGTTCTTTCTGCTTGTGATCAAGCAGCGTTTTATAACTCCAGAACTTCAAGCTCTTGTCGTCTCTCCTTCTACGAGTGTCTTTGCGTTGGAATCCTGATTCGGAATAGTAATTAGCCAAAAACAAAAAAGCAACATATCACCTCCGATCAACGACGCCAGCAGGATTTGAACCTGCGCCCTCAAAGAGGAACAGATTTTTCATTGGTTCTAATCTGTCGCCGTAACCACTTGGCTATAGCGCCTTGGATGTTGGGGCACTGTGATATCAAAATTCGAACTTTGAACAACGATGTAGAAGTTGATGAAAATAGAATCCATAATTAATGCTACATAAAGAATGTATGTACATGAAAGACCCAAAACATATGCAGAGAGTGATTCAAAAGGAAATGGGATATATGAAAGAAGATGAAGAACAATAACTGACACACGCTGCTTCCCTAAACACACCATCCTCTCATTCATGGAAGCCGGAAAGTGAGGCAATACCGGTGGATGTTAATGGATGTCATCGACCCAGTGGACTCGAAACCCCACTACTCTTGATCGCCGTGAACGTCACTCCACTTCCCCCAGGACTGACACTCCCAGCAGGCGAGCGTCCAACAGGAATCGCAGGAGGCTTTCTCCTCTTTGTCTGGATAGGTGGCGGCGGAGCACTTCGTCGTTCTTTCTGCTCTTGTGGTTGACTTGGTAAAATCGCAATATCGGAACTAGATTTAGGTTTGGAACTGAAATTTCCTCTAGTAGGCGAAGTGGTCAAGGACATTCCAGATAGAGAGGATAACACCAATGTGGAGTTTAATGACTGGCCTAACCCTCCGTGTTGGCTGTGATGATTATGATGATGGTGTGTCGAGTTAGGATCAGCGAACGCTCCTTCAACGTGGGCACTGTTAGCTGTTCCCTGACGCCGGGGTTGTCGAGGGATTGGACCTGAGTGGGAGGAAGACAGTGGTGGCTGCGAAGAAGTAGTAGTGGAAGAGGGAGGCGGAGAGACGATATTAATCGGCGGAGGTGGGGGTGGATGCAGACGTGAACGTGGAGGTTCAGAGGGTGCAGCAGCGGACGCGACAACATGTAGACTATTTCCGCTATTTGCACTGCTGAAACTTGCATTGCTAGCATTACTTCCTCTCCGGGCGCTCTCGAAATAGAAGGGTGAACGAGGAGATCGAGGGAGTGCGGGCATTTCATCAGGAACTCCAGTACCGGGGTTGTTGTAATTGCTGTGCTCAGTAACACCCCCATTTCGACTTTTTTTGAATTCCATGCTCTTGCTCGATTTGAGCGTACGAGGTGCTGAAAATGGTGCTGAAGATGTCGTGCTGGTGTTAGTAAGAGCACCGGCAGTCGTGGATAATGATGACCCGACACCGAGGTGCGAGCGTGCCCCATTTACTTTGTTCGTCGTATGCGTCGTAACAGTCGTATCAGCGACATTCCAACTAAGTTCACTGTCTTTATCGTCGTCTTCATTGACACCCTTTGCCTCCTTAACCTGTTTCTGCCTCACCAATCCTACACACCATTCACCCCCAAGGCATCTTTGCACCAGCCTCATTGTGATCGGATTTACGTCGCGTACGTTAGATGTGCGTATAAGTGATTCGAGCATGTAGAGGATCTGTGGACGTTTGTAAGGGATTGTACGAAGTTGAGTTTTGGTGAGGAGGGGGTGAAGGACGCGAAGGTATGTATGTCGGAGCTAAAATCAATATGGTAAATAGGATATCACAGACGGATCAGGTGCAAAAATGACGTACCGAATCACTATCATCATCCAGATCAGCTAGTTCGCGTAAGAAAACGTCGACCAGTACACAGAGATCGTTGGTATAAAAATACTCTTCGGTGCCTTTGGTAGTAAAAATGAGATAGAGCAGTTTCAACACAAGAAGTTGCATGCAAAGATCTTCTGGCGTGCGTTCTAAGAAATATTGAGTCAGTTTGCAATATGGAAGAAGTGTGCACCTACGAGCGCGATTTAACATGAAGATCATGTTTTCTCCAAAAGCCTGGCTTGAGCCTAGCCGCCTCATCAGTACCCTCATTACTCGATTCTTATTCTCCGGGGACGATTGGTAATGTCGATTTGCGCCATTCCCATTCGTCCCGGCTTCATCTCCAAGAGATGCCACCATAAACTGTTCGTTGAGCGCCACAATTAGTTTGATGACAGAATAATTGAACGTGTCATCCTGCATGTGCCTTGTCTGTTCCACCAAATCGAACAAGTAGTCGAGGAAAGAGTCATCAAAGATCCGGAGATCCTGGATAGACAGTTTCTGCACCCTACACATTTCATAGAGTAATCGAACGCCTAAGCTCCGTAGTTTAGCTTCAATCGGTACAGGAACATTCGCGCCACTGTATCCGGACCCTGAACCAACTCCCGCAGAGAGGCCAAAATATGTATCCTCCACATCCGAGTCGATTTCCACTAAGATATGGTCCATAAGAACCGGAAGAAGTGGTTGCCAGCGTTTATGTGACCGGAAAAAATCTGAGCGTCGCCGGCCGAAGCTGAGTAGAACGTGGAAACAGATGAATTGGAAGTGGGGATTGGTGTTGGATTGTGCTTCAGAGGTGACAATATCACACATGCGTTCAGAGTGAAACACGAATAGCTCAGTATCGAGGAGCATGTTACATGCGTGTTCCAGTTGGAAAGGGCTTTGCAAGTATTGTTCTATTATAAAAGTATGTGAGCTCCAGTACAGTGGTAAACCTCAGCGTTCACCCACCATGATACGCCGCGCACAATGATAATGACCTCTTTAGTGTTAGATCCAGCTGCTCCAAAGTCGGTATGGCTTCTTTTGGAATCACCAGTATATCCTCCAGTTCTAGAAATGATTTGGTGAGATATTTAACCGCCTTCTCAAATGTCTTCGAGACTAACACACCGGACCAGAATTGCTGAGCGTTATCCACGAGATAGACAATGCCCAAATCGTCTTCCATTGTGATTGCAGGCATGGCGATACTTGAATCACTTTCTTTAGATTGTCGGTATGGCATTCCCTGGGATATACTCCAATAATGCAGGTCAAGTGCAGGATCTGAAGGTGGTAACGAATGATGTCAAGAAACGACATCAAATTTTTACGAAGCCTGAAGCGTGACTACACAGTAGGCGCTGGAGTGTAATTCCATGGGCGCTATAGCCAAGTGGTTACGGCGACAGATTAGAATAAAACTCGTACTCATCTGTTCCTCTTTGAGGGCGCAGGTTCAAATCCTGCTGGCGTCGTGATGGATTCTTTTGTCTTTTTGGTCTTCCTCCTATTCCCACTATCATACACTTATCGTCAACATGTCAGTCGTATCGCCACCTGTTATTGTTGCACCATTGAATTTGGCACAGATTTATATTACAACTGTGCGGATACACAAAGGTTTGAACGAAGGATCAGTTGAAAGTCTAACACTTTGACACCACTCGTCTGAAAGCCAAACTAAGGCTCATCCTCGTGTATCATTACCCAGACCTAGAACATTTGAGTCCCGTAACGGACCACTACCAGCACTGTTTCCGTCCATTCTACTCGTCCGGCTTGTTATACCATCCATTCCGGTTATCCCACTGAGCATTGACCCCCCATTCAAACTCCCCTGCTCAACCTCGACATTCGGGAATCCACCATACTGTCTTGCTGGAATAATGATAGGATCGATGTATATACTCTCCCTCGTATAAGAACTTATCGTTGGCGAAGGTGTATATCTCTTTGGTGCCTTTCCGATACTCTTAAATCGAGGTGCGGAGCGAGATCGACGCTGACTAGAACCAGGTAGATGAGCAGGATCAGAGCCTGAGAGCGGGTGGATAGATGAAGGTAAAGAGATCTTTCTACGCATCGCTCGTTCGATGGTACTTTCTTCAGAGTACGAGTTAATGCTTTCATTGTACTTGCCTGAATCGGGAGGTTGAAGCCAAGATAGATCAAGTGTTTCTATGCTTTTCCCTCGATCACGGTAATCAAGGTACTGACTTGGACTACGGATGGAACTTTCTCGCAAAGGCAGTTCAGAAGGAACTACGCTAGCCCTAGTCCTGTTTCGGGAACCAACGGCCGCCAAATCTCTTTTCTCCGCGTCGTGTTTGAAAGGATCCTCCGTCTGTCCCGTGGTAGGGGTGAATTGGGAATATGACGATGGGCGAGGGGATGATTCCGCTGGACGAGCAAAGAGGGAGTCTTTCGTAGTAGTGGGAGCAGTAGAAAGAGCGATGCTCATTTGGTGTGCATGTTCGGTAGTACCTAACGGGGTGGGTAGTTTAACACCAATTTGAGTGTCTTCGTCAACGAACGGGTCTATAGATGCCGGTGCTAGGATAAGGGATGCTCGGGGAACAGGTTTCCGGTGGAAGGAGTTGCTGATAGACAAACTGGCGCCCTGATTTTCCTTGCCCTTCAATTCAGATGACGCAGATCTCGCAGCAACGTGAAAGGAATCCTGCAAAGCCATCTGGGAAGCCTTGGTTACTCTGGGTGGGATTCCAGGGAATTTAGACGACAAACTCCCTCCAGCGCCATGAATCATTGAATTGACGGAGTCTCTGAATCCAGAGTCTGCGCTGAAATTGGAGACGTCTCTGGTGTGCGCAAAGACGTTGTGAACGACAATTGCTTCATGTTCTGGCCTGGACCGAGATGCATATTCAAATTCGGAAACGCCACCGGGAGCCTGGGGTAGCTTTGGGATCTCTGGCATGGAAAGGTTATGTGTGTGACGCGTCATCGTTGAATTGGCGTAATACGAAGATCTCCGCGAGGGTGCTGTCGAAAGCCCCTCCGAGGCCGGACGAACCTTAACGCTTTCAACAATTTCAGTAGGACTAGGTATATCTAGGGCAGAAAACCGCATTTCAAGAGTAGGAGCTTGGCCTGAAGCAGCATTGAAATGGATAGTGACACGCTCTCCGGGAACCATAGGAGCGGGTGAAGAGAATAATCTAGGAGGATCCTTTCCACGAAAAGCATCGGATGCTGCTTGGATTGCGCCAGGAGAAAGTTGACGGAAGGTGGAGAGGCGAGGGTCAGAGATTAGAGGTCGGAGACGGGAACCGCGCAATGACCGTTCGCGTTTTCCAGCGATAATTTCTTCGCGGACTTGTTGAAAGTCTTCGGATACATCGAGCCTATTAGTTTGTAAACAACTACATCACATATCAAGCAACGCATCGAAAACGCACCCTTTTAACAAACCGATGATCAATAAAGCCCTTCCAAGGAAACGCAGAATTCTCCTTGCCAGCACTACCCCGAACTGTGGCGGCACGAATCCAATGGCACTCTCTACAGCACCCAATTTGATTCCGAGAGTGACCCAGCCGGTGCCCTTGATCAACAAAGCCTCATCGGTATCCGAAGACTCTATCCGCTGCTGCTCCAAGAACGCCTTGGCTAGCCGGAAAAAGGCAAATGAAAAGTTAAGTGCTTGATAAATTGTAATGAAACCAAGGTCAAAGTCGGTGAAGATAGTCCAAAGCGTCTTGTTCTGAGGATTGCTGAAGCCGACAGCAACTGTTGTACCTATGACTGGTATATAGGGCTCAGATGATGAGGTGCAGATGATTGAGGATGGATGAAGAACTCACTTCGGTGGGTGATACCGATGAAAGAAGCCACTTCGTTGAATACAATCACAACGGGGATGAGGGTAATAAGCATGAATTTCCCAAAAATCTGGAGTCGTTGAGGAATACCATCCAAAAATTCGGTACAGGTAAAAAAACATAGAAAGATAGTATACAAAAGCAGAGGAATAGAAGATAATGCACCTGTATGGGCGACCAATGAGGGAAGAATTCAGATACTGATAGGACTTTATGTGGATCTCACCAATGACAATGTCGATAACCTTAAAAACTGCGAGGTCATCCCGCACAGCGGGGATAATGTGAGACAACAACTCAAGCAAAGCCAGTGCAAAATAGATCCAGCCTTCAAATGTTAGGAAAATGTGCCTCCTGCGCGATAAATCGATATGTATGAGATATCATATTTTCACATTCCAAAGACAGACACTCACCGGTCAGAATCCCACGTCCTGAATATCAAAGACGAGGCAAACAGGAACTCCACAGCAGTAGGAATGAACAAGGCAATACTCTCAGTCTCGGTCAAAGACTCGCAGCGAAGAATCAAGGCCTGAGATAGACAGAGGGTTCCCATCTAATAGATAAAGTATTGCGTATAGTCAGATAGCTTAAATGAACTAAAGCATTTCAAGATGATCCGTCTAGCTGTGATTTAATGGTTGAGCTCGAGTTGAAGGTGGAACAAATGAAGGCGAAGCAAAAGGAATGGACTGGCAGGCTTGCTGCCACGCACGACCTGCAACGAGAACGAAAAGACGAAAGGGAAGAAAAAGAATCAATCTGTAGATGCAGAAGCAAAACGAAATTGTGAGAAAGAAGTCGAGGTAACCATTCAATTTCATTGGTCGCGGTTGCCACATCTCCATCAGACTTGGAACTGCCAGTGCCAATCAATTGACCTATCAATGCCCCGTATCGGACAGGACCGGACCTGTGATAGTATTAATATGCAAATGCTATCCCGAACTTACTATGTAGGTTTAAATCCCTGGTCAGGTAAAGGAAAACGACTATGTCGTTCGACCTAAAATATGAAATACTCCACCCAAACATAGATGGCCCGAACTTTGACTAGGAGATATGTACATATGGTTGATGGCAATTGGAGTGATATATCAATACTTAGCACTAGCACTCAGTCTTGAAGGGGAAGGCATGACGACCAGTGCTTACCTGCTCATGCACATAATCCCGTCGAATCTGCAAACCCGTACAATCAACCAATAAATGACACGGGAAGAAATTCGTGTTGGGAACATGAGGGGACATGCAATCAGCTGAGATTGCGCAGATCGGATACTCAAGTGTACTGAGTACTGTACGACTACGCAATGTATAGAGAAATGAAGTCGTATCAAGTCTGTTCCACCAGGACCACTTTTTTGCGTTCTGGCTTGGGCTTGCTTTCCCCCGCACGGGTGTGTTTCCTCCTGCGTTCCTCCTTGACCCTTTTCGATTCGAGCATAGTATTCTTGAGTTTGTTGGCCGTATACACAGGTTTTGGTAGATGCCTCGTTCTAATTGAGAGATCAGTCAAACATGTCGACAGCAGGCAGATGATAGATGGCACTCACCGCACAACCTTTCCAACTTCTTTGTCCATCTTCCATCGGTCCACGAGGCTGCTTCGGTACTCGACTGCTGCTCTTTCTCTAGCGGTGACAATTCCAAGCCGTTCAGAAGCTTTTCCTTTCCATATACGAACGTTCCCATCGTCAGAGCCTGATAGAACGAAGCGCGCGTCAGTGGTGAAAAGAGTGGAGGTCACTCTGTTTCAGACAGTATTTAGCCAAGAGTATAGGCTATGAATATCAGACAAACCTCTGCATTCGCTTCGTATGATACACCTCCGGTGAATGCCCTTGACCTGTTTGCCATATTCGCACCGTACGATCCCATCCTCCAGAAACAAACTCAGTCCCTGTCGGAGACCAGTCGCAACTCATCACTGCGGCCACATGCCCTTTATAAATCAGACTGGGCGCATCGAGACGTCGAATATCGAAGGTGTAGAGGTTGTGGTCTTCAGAAGCTAAGAGGATATTGGTAGGGAACGTTGGTGACCACGAAAGAGCATTGGCGCGCATTTGCATGACTACTCGACGTTCTGCTTTCCCTGTACGGATATCGTACAGGGTAAATGTACGGTCAGAGCCGACAGAGGCAAGGATTGATGATTCGCTGAGGTTGAAGCGTACTGAGGAGATGGTTTCGGTAGACGTTGGAAAAGTCAGATTCGAAATGGGGGCACTCCTGTCAAAAGCATTGGCTGATACGAAGTAAGGGATATAAGAAACTGACTTGGTTTCGTCCCATATCTGTACAAGAGTCGAAGCCGTCGCAAATATGGACGAGGATCTTTGGTGATCTATTGAACTAAGAGATCGCCTTGAGATTTGTATGAAAACGAAAAATATAGAGCACACTTGAAAGCATATTTTCCAGGAAAAACATTCACAGGTTCGTCCTGCAAGATTGGAATTAGGTTTTTCACTTTCAAAAAAGAGCTACGAACTGATCCAATCTTCCACAATTTGACATTGCAGTCAACACCGCAGCTGAGCAGTCGAGAGTCTCCGACTAAGCTCAGGCCCGTTACTTTCCCTTTATGTCCCTGCGGTAGCTGTGCCATTTGGATCCTTTGGGAAAGATTGTGCACTATAATGCCTACAAGTCGTTGTAGTTGAATCAGTTTCGGGTTCCTTGAAACTATGCAAGTTCACGCACACACCTCCGTCCCAGCTGCCACTCGCTACCGTTGATATTGAATCTCCTTGCTTTGCGAGGACCTCTACAGCATCAACATGTCCTTCCAGAGCACCCACAAAGGGTTTGGCAAACATCCTGTCCATTTTTGCAGCATTCAAGGCTCTTGTACGTTCACGGGCCCGGGAGAAAGGATGCACGAGTGGATTTAAATTTCTCGAAACTGGAGTTGGATCTCCAGGTCGAGTGGCTGTATGAGATGAGAGATCATGTTGTAGGACGGATATTTTCTGTGCAAAACTCAAGAGGACGTCAGAGCGGTTAATACGGGTTACTCACCACCATATCGTCCGTGGTCAAAATTCGTATATTGTATAGTTCGATTAAATCATAATAATGGTAGTCACTCTGAAAAAATTATCGTGAGAAGAGCAAAACACGGCGCGCACGTGAGATCTCATAGAGACAGCTTTGACCCTCTCCCAAATTGAATTCAAGATAGAACGTTCTTCGCTACATAGCCCAGTTTTGCTCATGGTCAAGCTCATGTTTCTCCGGTGGTCTTCTCATAGCTTGAAGTTTCCGGCATGAAGACATGAACAGATGACTGACGCTGATAATTGGCCCCGGACCGTGTCGTATATTTTTCGAAGTCTCCCGTGATTGTTTTGCATGCAGTTCAACGAGGTCAGCGACCTTGAAAATGTCTAGATATGACATAACCGGACCCGTTTGCTATAAAGAACCACGATGCGGGCATGTTGTTCTTATCTCCTCTTCACGCTATGAAACCAAAAAACTTTGTTCCTTCATTGATCGTTGGTTTCTTTTTGTACTTTCGAATAATTCTTGGCAAAGAATGCACCGTAACTCCCTTAGGAGCCGGTCAGGATGATACTGATCAGGTCCAAACATCAAACTTGTCGATTTACATACACTCATACCAATCTTCAGGTTTTGGCTGCAATCTCTCAATGTGGGACCAATGGGACAATTACGTTTACAGAAGGCTCCTTCAACATCACTAGGTGAGCTTGCTGACTTTGGCATTGTTTCCACGTATTCATCACTCTTCAGAAAGATGACTTGGGAGCTGAACTCTGCCAAAGTCAATTTGTTTGGGTACTTGAATGCAAGTTTTGTACTCTTTGAATTTACGGAACAAGCTTGAAAGGAGCCCTCTATTTCTCACAGTTCATTCCGGACATTGAATACTGGCTCAATATGTCGAACACATACCAAGTGGTGTTCATTCAGGTATGTCATGTTGTGATATAGTACAACACAATACCGAAAGGAATGTCCAGAGCCAGTCTTCCTGGTTTGTTGTCACAGGTTCCGACTTCGAAATCGATGCACATAATACTGGTGGCATCCAAGGCAACGGTCAAATTTGGTGGGACTTTTTCTCCAATCGCACCAGAGAAGACGGTGATGGTCGTCCGATATCTTTGACGCTGTTTAATGCTACGAGAGGGGTGGTACGAGACTTCCGTATCGATGCACAACCATTCTGGTGCAATTGTATTGCGGAATCTGACGATGTTGTGTACGATGGGATGTTGTGCAATGCTACCAATACTAATCCAGAATTTGCGGGTACCAAGTGAGTTTCATGTTCTCTGCACAAACCTCATGTTGAATCGTAGATGTGGGTGATGTGCTAGTCTTGTACCCAATACCGATGGCCTTGACACATACAGAAGCAACAACGTAACACTCGTAAATTGGGATATCACCTGTGGGGATGATTGTCTTGCGTCCGTATCAATGTTCTTTTCGAGGGGCATTTCACTAACACCATAATACGTGGTTGGAACAGAATCAAAGGCGTAAGTCTTCCTAGATCTGTTTTATGCAGAGTATAACGCATCTCCGGATAGAATACGACAAACTTAACTGTCCGTAATGTCACTTGTAATGGAGGGAATGGGATTGCATTCGGCTCTCTGGGCCAATATGTTAATCTCGTGAGTTGCTTTCTGTCTATGTTCCTCCATGTCAACTTGAAGCCCACTGCGAGTCTACAGAGCGATGTTATCGAAAATGTCTACATGGAAGACCTTAGAGTATGACTGATCCACGAATCCGACGCTATTTTCCATGTTCTCATATCACCACCTTAGATGGTCCGTCTCCCTTCCGATGTGCAACCGAACATGGGAACTGGGGTAGGTACAGTGGCAAATCACGCGTTCTACTCTCTAAAAGTGTTTCCCTGTTTATATAGGTCTATTTCAAGTCGTGGACTGGGGAAGTAAACGGTACTCCTCCCACAGGAGGAGGAGGAGGAACGTAAGTCAGGTGTTTTGTATCATCGCCCCCAAGCATTCCACAAACCTTGCGTATAGTGGGCACGTCCGCAACGTTACTATCCAAAATGTGAATGTGGATCAGGTAGATATTCCAGTTCACGTTTACCAAACAAACGGTGGTAGCGCGTGGGTCAAACTTCTTATCATATACACGCCTGGTACATACTAACCGTATCAACAGCTCTGAAACGCCTTCCACATTGATGTTTAGCGGGTTACACTTCGATAATTGGACGGGGAATGCCACCGGCAACACCAGTTCGTTTATTCTCGTTGCTTATAACCTTTGACATTATGATGATCTTTTTCTAGTCCTTGAGTTCGTCTGCAGCCCCGCTGTAAACTGTACTGATCTCAGCTTTGAATTGTTCAATGTCACGCCCGCCGCCAACGAAGCGCCACGATACATTTGTCAGAACGTTACCAGTATAACAGGGTTGCAAGGTAAGAGTGATAAGATACTGCCAAATCAGCCTGACTTGTGTATCTGGACATACAGCACCGTGTAACGCCACTGGAGAGTCTTAAAAAAGCAGAACAGCGGCGTTGACTAACTGTGATTTCAATCTATAACGATAGGTTTATACCGCAACGGCAAAAAGCAACGCTCAACCACTATAGGATGAAATTGGTTAAATAGGTACACTTCCAAACTGTGACAACATATGAAGATGGGTCCGTCTATAAATACAAAAATTCTGCGATGATTGTACAAGAGAACAAAAAATTAAACAAAAGAAATGTGGATGGATAGAAAATTAAGGACCTCTAGATGTTATCCTTGAGATATTCTGAGCTAAATTATTTCTAGTACATGCGATTGTATGCTATTGTATGCCACTATACTACTATGTGTAATTTTTTGCTGGAATAGTAAATAAATATCGTTATCAAGTTAGAGAAAAGACAAACATCGCTACATAGAGCAAACAAAATGAAAGATGAAATAAAAACAGAAAGTTGACGAGAAGGAAGGGTGACAAAGTGTTACGACATCACATGAGATTTCCCACAGTAATCACAGGGAATCAATGCAATTCAACTCAATGTGACTAACTTCCATATAAGGTCGCGAAGTCAGTGTCTACGCCGCTGCTCCGAGTCGCCTCGGGTATCCAGGGCCTGGGCCTGAACCTTGAGGCTATCCCGAAAAGTTTCTAATGCGCACCATGCTTTTCCAGAAATGACGGCTTCGTACGCAATCTTGACCCCATCGATGTATGTGTCAGCTAACCCAGAGACTACCAATAATGCAGATGCATTCATTAGCACAAAATCCAGGAGCGGCCTCTTTGACAGAGGAATGTTCTCCCCCGAGCGAAGCAGAATTTCCAGAGTTTCCGCGTTAGTATCTGGGCCACCACCTCTCACTGCTTGGAGGGGGCAGGGGTTGAATCCGAATGTCTCTGGACACAGGACACTTTCAGATATTCTTCCATCTCGTAGTTCCCATACCCAGGTCGGCCCAGCACAACTAATTTCATCAATCCCCTCTTGTCCGCACACGACCAGTGCACGTACCACTCCACTGTCCTTTAGTGTTTTTGCAAATGATAAACCAAGTTCGGGCTGAGGAACTCCGAGGACCATACCCTTCGGCTGCGCAGGGCTAATCAGCGGTCCGAGGACGTTGAATATTGTTCGGAAAGGAAGGGCCTTGCGATAGGGCGCGATCGTTGCTAGTGTTGGGTGGTATTGCGGCGCAAGAATGAATGAGAATGGCATACGACGGATTATCTGGCCTGCTTGGGTATCGCAAGCACCCCCGGGCCAAATAAAATTGCAGCCTAATGCTTCCAAAAGATCCGCAGAACCAGAGGAAGACGTGGAAGCCTTATTTCCATGCTATTTCTCGATAAGAATGTCGGTACATTTGTAGCTAAGTGAATTCACATCTAACCTTGATTACTCGCGCACCAGCACCCGCCGCTACTATTCCCGCAGCTGTGCTAACATTGAACAAATTGTACCCGTCTCCACCAGTGCCAACTATATCCACCACAAAATCTTCCTTACCACCTTCAACTACGGCGGTGAGAGCCCGTTCACGCAGCAGGCATGCAGCTGCTGTCAAGAGCTCTGGCTTCCTTTCGACATGGCGGAGATGGAGCGCAATCAATAATGCTCCGATCTGCTCTGGCGGAAGTAAATCTGGTGTCAATAGGTAGTGGAAAGCAGCCCGGAGGTCATCTGGGACGAAGGCTTCTGGAGTGTCAATGAGTTTCTTCATTATAGACTTGAAGGAAGCGGTTTCGTATGTGGGATTCACTCTCATGGTGGATGAGTGCTCGAATCAGATGTTGTGGGTCCTTTTGAACCCTCTAATCCTCAGCGACATCGGACAGTTGAGCACAGTGTTCTTTATACCCACCCCTACTACACTTGGTACGAGTAAAGGCTATTCTTCACCGTCATGGCTTAGACGAGGCGAGATAATGTCTTGGAACATGCAATCAGAATGTTTGGAATGACTAAGAACTGCTACGATTAGCACTGGTAAAATGCTTCAAGAAATGAACATGTGAAGTAAGGCGATTGAACTTGTCATTAGTTTACAGAGCCTCCAGGAGGCAATCAACTACAGCACACCGTTTTTCTTCGATCACTATTCGAACCGCTTCTGCGAGCACTCCTTTGAGAGTTTTCCAAACCAAGTCCGGCGATTCTGTCGCGTTATCGGAGGATAAAGATACACTCCTGCCCCAGGCCCAACCGTCAGTGGCGGCGACGGCAATTTGAGAGTAGCTCGGGGAAATTCTATCGGATTGCGCAGCCGAGATTTGAGTTCGGGATTCAAATGAGAAACCAACAGAGAGTTGCTCTCCTGAACGTGCCTTCGACCCGTGACCTTGAGGATGAACCGCTAGCATTGATAACTTGGGGGACTGATGTACAGTATTTCTTAGCAGTGCTTCGAGAACATTTACCAGCAATAACTCACTTTCCAACCACCGTTATTGAGTACAATGGTCAAAAAAGGCTATGATAAGGTTTCAGCATAAGGAACCGCATAAACAAGTAACGACACAGACTAACCGTATTATATCGGCGAGCAATCCAGAAGGCAGAGCTCGGAACACCAAACATGAACGTCCCATCGCCAACCACCGCAGTCACCAAATCATAGTCCATTGTATCGCTTCCGGTTCCACTAGAAGACGAACTACCTAAAACTGCACCTACACAGGCACCAAGTGCGTAACCCAAGGACGAACCTCCAGAAGTCAAAAGACTTCCAGGAAACTCGGCTCGAGCGTGTTCCCAAACGACGCCGTAGTTAGATATGGCTTCATTGATGATTAAGGATTTCGATGAAATGGGAGCCACAACTTCCCGTAGGGCTCGCATGATATGGGGTACTGTGATGAGATTTGAGGGTCCTTCTTTTGCGACATCAGGGATGGATTCGTCCCCATCTAGACGAGCAATCCATTTGTCATGAACCTGCTTGATTCGTTGCGCTCGTTGTTTGATTCGATCCCGGATTTCAAGTATAACCGTCTCAAGTTTCGTTGTACTGCCTCCTATGTGCTCCTTCGTAACATCAACTAACTGTCCAACAGCCGTTTCTGTATCGGCACAGCATATCAACTCTACTCCTCGATGTAAAGCCGCGTCCCAAGTCCCCATCGCCACGTTCGTTTTAAGTGGATCTCCACTGTCTATGATGAAGACTCGGGAACCATCTTCACTTGGCTCACATTTGGAGGGGATCCAGGGGATGTCTGAATCAAGCACTAGGACAGTGTCAGCAATTTGAAGATGCTCTTCAAATGAGTCTGTGGTCGGACCCGGAGAAAGATAGGTGATTCCAAATAGGAACGGATGCGAAAAAGGAATGTTGACGGTGGAGGGACAAACGCAAAAAACAGGAACTGCGAGCAGAGTGGAGAGGGTGAGCACGGAAGAGACTGCATCTTGATTACGTCCAATATGGGAAGTTATGATCAATGGATGGAGGGCCGTGAGCAGGGCCGTACTGATCGCCATCGTATCAACTGGAGAAAGAGCTGCTGGAGAGACAGATATGTGTGGTTTCATTGATAATGAATTATACAGTGCGAACGGGAGTTCCTCTTCCATAACCTCTCTACGTGCCCAAAGATAGACTGGGCCTTTGGGTTCAGAAGTGGCACTACAAAGGCATGAGTCGATGCAACGAAGAACAATGATGACTGCCTTTACATCTGTAGGGCGCGTTTAACGATTTGAACAACATTCCTTCCGGAGTTAATTTGAGCAGTGTATCTCATGTACTGGCGAACAATTGCGGTTTGGTCAGGTATGTCTGTACATCATTGAATGTTGGAAACGAGTCGCAGCTCTCTAGCTTTTGAAATACCTTGAAGCCACATTATCCATTCATTGCGACTACCCTTCATCTCATTACGACTTGTAAAGGGCGATGCACCTGCATAGATGAGGACTGGAACTCTGCCTCGATCGACATTATGAATTGCCCCAGCAAGAGCCTATACCAATAGCGATGAATGGTGAGCATATATATAATCTACCTTGAAGAGCATCCGAACCTGCGTCCCTACATCCACATGTATAATGACCGCAGCTGGTCTGCCAGTGACCTGAGCGTATCCTTGTGCAGCACTAAGAGCTACCATTTCGTTTGGGCACGTTATCACACAGGGCGAAGTTGCCCCTTGATGCTCGCCTTCGAATCGTTGACGCTGAAGTTCTTCCAACATTGCTGGATGATCGGAGCCCCAATTCACGAAAGCATGCGTGATGCCAGCGAGGGAAAGAGACTTCAGAAATAAGGAGGAGGTCGTGTACACCATAGTAGTGGTAGAAAAACAGATCAAGAGAACTTCTTGTTTTTCGTGTAAACCCTTGGGAGTGCAGGAATTGATTTGATTTGCGGTCAGAAGACCTAAGGCTTATCGGTGACGGAGAGGAAAAAAAAAACTTCGAAGATTCGGGATTGCATGAATTATAGATAATGTACTGAGTCTCGAGAGAAAGACGAATGTGCTTTGATATTATTGGACTGCACTGTAGTGGGCAAAATCAGGAGCGACCATATTGGAACTTGAGAATCGTGCCGGACGGCGAACACGTGCTTCTCTTGTCACTGCACTTCTCCAATCTCTATCCAAGACACCATGGCGGGCTATTTCTTCTCATCGCCGATAGACATTGATGTGAAACTGGAAGGGGAGGATGTACGCAAGCTGGCGGAGACCAAGGGCGAAAAGGACAAGATGATTTCATGTCCGGTATATTATGACGGGGACACTGTGAGCGGTCAGGTAAGCCAGCATCTTTGAGCAATGATTACATGCAAGAACAACTCTCAGATATCCATCCGTACACGGGACGGCAAGAAGGTTCAACATGATGGTATCAAGGTTGAATTTGTTGGAAGCATAGGTGAGCTTCAAAATATGTTCCCAACATGCTCGATTCTAAAGGAAACGAATAGAGTTGTTTTATGACCGAGGTCATCATCACGAATTTCTGTCACTCTCTCAAGAGCTTGCAGCTCCAGGCGAAATGCGTCAAGCACAGACGTATGAATTTGGTTTTAAGAACGTAGAGAAGCAGTTCGAGAGTTATCAGGGTATCAATGTCAAGTTAAGGTATGTGCCTATTGTATATAGAGCCCACCAAGCTTTCACCTACCTTATCAGATATTTTATACGCGTAACCATATCACGGCGGATGGCAGACGTGGTGAAGGAGAGAGATATCTGGGTACATTCGTTTAGAATGCCGCCAGACAGCAACAACTCAATCAAAATGGAGGTCGGAATCGAAGATTGCTTGCACATCGAGTTTGAATATAACAAATCCAAGTCGGTACAATCCCTAAACTCAGTGTTTTCCCCTGCTCATATCTTCCCTTTCCTACAGGTACCACTTGAAAGACGTCATCGTAGGCAAGATCTTCTTCCTGCTTGTGCGAATAAAAATCAAGCATATGGAGTTGTCCATTATTCGAAGAGAAACCACCGGCGCTCCTCCAAATCAATATAACGAAAGTGAAACAATAACCAAGTTCGAAATTATGGACGGTGCTCCTGTAAGAGGTACGACGCGCTATTTCCCTAGTTACTATTACTCATATTACTTGTAACTCACGCAGGGGAAACTATCCCGATCCGCTTGTTCCTTGGTGGGTTTGAATTGACACCAACCTTCCGCGACGTCAATAAGAAGTTCAGCACACGATACTACCTCAACCTGGTTCTCATTGACGAAGAAAATCGACGGTACTTCAAACAGCAGGAAATCACTATTTTCAGAATACCAGAGGTGCGTATTATCAACATCTCTTTCATTCCAGACCCTAAAGTAGTCGATTCTCAGAATTAATCACACAAATCATTATACATCATGTATATTATATCGATATCATTTATTCCATGGAAGTACCGACTCTTCACGTCCCTTCTCACATAATTCGTGGTCCACTTCTCCGACTTTTTACAATGTCTTATCTTGTCAACTTTGAATGCCGCAGTTTTGTGAGGTTCTGTGCCCTGCCGGCTTCAAATCTTTTAGTATGTCTTGCTATCAGGTATGGATAGGTATGGATACTTCGTTGGTGGGATATTGATAATCCTACACTAGTGTTTATCGAGTACGTCCTTATTCGAACTTCAGTACTTCAGTGATAAGGCCTTTCAGAATCTCGCAACATATGTAACATGTGAGTCTAAAGACTGGCTTGTAACTTACTGCAAGAGTAGTAATAAGTGAATA
The DNA here is from genome assembly GCA_028011325.1 of Lentinula lateritia. Classification (NCBI taxonomy): domain Eukaryota; kingdom Fungi; phylum Basidiomycota; class Agaricomycetes; order Agaricales; family Omphalotaceae; genus Lentinula; species Lentinula lateritia. Next base: position 27,626 of record JANVFT010000118.1, on the reverse strand, counting down.
TGGTCCACTTATGACTTTCATCCTCTGATAAACCTCCTTCCCGCAGAGTATTTAATGCTCCGGTACTAGCTGGTACTAGGATGCATTGTAGTGCTTAAACTGTCTAGCCTTGTTTAGTTTGCCTTACTTGCTTGGCGGTTGCTTAGATCTTCCTTCTTCTGAAGCCCCTCTGGTACTCCTTGGGGTCGGGACGATACGGTCTTTTCTGCTTTCAGAAAATGTAGTATAGTGCGGCGATCGAGTAAGCATGTATGTGCTCAATGACATCGGGACATGATCTGTTTTGGATCTGTCTCGTCTGTCTACTTCTGTCGTCTGCCGTGGACTTGAGGCTAACTTTGGCCAGTGCCCGATGCACTCAGTGCTCAGTATTCGACGCGTTTCAAAATGAGGCGGCAAGGTTCATTCACATTAATAGAGCAGTCCAATCCTAATTTTTCTAGCTTCGGAGGCCTCTGTTCAAATTGTCTATACCTTCCCGAATGGCACCGTTATGGGAAATCTCGCTGTCCGCTCGAATGGACAAATCCTCGTTTCTATCATCACTGCCCCTCATCTTTACCTACTCGGTAAGTTAATTCTTCGGTGACATTAGTACACTCGTTCAATGGGTACGAGTGCGTTGTCGGCATTGCAAAACTGGAAGAGGACCAATTCTATGTTCTGACTGGGAACGCGTTAGCCGAGACGCTCACAATTGTAACAGGGAGTTAGTCGGCTTGGAACTTGATGTGACTCTGTTTCAGGACCCAGGGAGCGGCAATTCCAGCGATATTTTGAGATATTTTGTCGAAAAAGTCGCAGACTTCCCCGACACACAGTTCCTGAATGGATTGGGTGTCCTATCAAATGAGAATAGGCTTCTATATGCCGCGGATCCTTCGGCGGAGCTATTAAACTCCTCAGCGTTTATTGCGGCTACCACTATGTTGCTATCAACAATTCCTACACAGTCCCGGGCGAGCCGTTTACCACTCCGATTGGTGTGAACGGTGTCCATGTCTGACAATCTTGTCAGGAACGCCCTACGTTTTCTACACAAACACTGAACAATTTATTCTCGTATGCATTGAGGGATGGCACTCACGCCGGAGACCCGGAAATTGTACTCTCTGGGTTCGAGATGGACGACTCTACCTTCGACTACGAGGGGAATGTTCTGCAAGCGATTATTGGTTCAAATGTAGTTATGAAGATATATCCACATACTAAGGAGGTTACAATCTTTGGAGGGAGCGTTAATAGTACAGAACTTACAGGACCCTCAGCCGTCCAACAAGCGATAATAATGTTGCTGAATCTGGGTGCACTAGTGTAAATGATTTTGACCGGTCAGTCCACTTATTGCCGTTTTCAAAATAGTTGGCGCCTGTTCTCACGACGTCAAATTTTTGCATGAATCAATCCCGACCTCAGAAACATGATTGTGGACTCAAATGTTCACCGAATTCTTTGATTTTTGGTGCGATACAAAGCGATAAGCAGCCGTTAGTGCGCCCCATAGGAAGTTTTGTATAATCACAATATTTTGAATATATGAATATTGGAGGTTCCACCACCTCCAAAACACTGTAACTCAGGGAACAAGATTTGTGAGATCTATTCCTTGCAGTATTTCAAGCTAATAGGCTGCCTTGAGTGCACCCCATGCCCAAAATCTTCAGGGCCCAGGTATGGTAATGAGATTGTATGAATCAAGGCTCAGAAGTGTGCATGCACTCGAACTCAGTATGTCAAGTCTTTGGGCACAAATTTCTCCTGGGGCGCACTAGGTACTATCTAAAAGAACTACATACTATAAGGATTAAGCCTTATAAATCTTGTTCCTTAAGTTATAGTGTTTCGGAGGTGGTGGAGCCTCCAATATTCATATATTCAAAATATTGTGATTATACAAAACTTCCTATGGGGCGCACTAACGGCTGCTTATCGCTTTGTATCGCACCAAAAATCAAAGAATTCAGTGAACATTTGAGTCCACAATCATGTTTCTGAGGTCGGGATTGATTCATGCAAAAATTTGACGTCGTGAGAACAGGCGCCAACTATTTTGAAAACGGCAATAGTATGTACTGACCTACTTCGTGAATCTAGTAGCTTGCAAGTATTCTACTATACATACACTTTTGAATTTTAACCTTAACCTTCCCTCACAACTTCCCTTAGACTTTCCGCAAAAATATCACATCCCTTCTTCATATCCTCCTGTGAGATATTCAGTGGTGGAATGAACCTCACCACCTCATACACGCTCGTTGTCAATAGAAGCATACCCTTTTCGATACATTTCTTTGTTACTCGACTTGCGATGCCTTTCTTGACCGTAAGACCCTTCGGGGTCGCAGGGTCAAAAGCAGCACCAGGACCTTCTGAGGAAGCAAATTCCATGGCGACCATAAGACCGCGACCTCGAACATCAAGGATATACTGAGCTAGTGTTTGGTCGTCTCTGAGCGCGTTGAGGGAGGCAAAGAGCTCTTGAGAGCTACAAATCAAAGGACAAAATTGACTGATTTGTATGTAATATTCTGAAACTGACGAACCGAGCTTGAACGTTGGCCATGATATTTTCTTCATGGAAGGCGTCAGCGACTGCACAAGCAGCCGCGCAAGATACAGCATTTCCGGCGTAGGTACCTCCCTAAAGGCACGAGCGTGGAGTTAATGGCCGTCTAAAATCAAAATGCTTCGTGGATTTACCATTGAACCAGGCGCTAGTTTGTCAGTCAACTCTTTACGACTGACTATACCACTCAGAGGAAATCCATTGGCTAAGCCCTACCCAATGTAAGTTTTAGACTCATGCAAATTACAAACTTACCTTTGCCATCAGTAGAATGTCAGGTTTGACCCCGCTCTCCTCGATGAAAAACCATTTACCAGTCCTTCCGAAGCCGGATTGAACCTCGTCCACGATCAACAAAATTCCATGTTGGTCACAAACTGCTCGCAAGCCCGCTAAAAATTCTTTTGGAGCGGGAACATATCCACCCTCACCGAGAACAGGCTCAATGATGATTGCCGCTGTATCCTTCGGTGAAGTCTGCTGTGAGAGAAGAAGGTGAAGTTGGTATAGACATTGTTCCGTCAAGATTGAAGGTGGAATGGATGGTGGAAGACGATGCTGGTGCCAGAACGGATACGGAATCGAGAAAACCCCAGGCTAAGTGTAAAATTAACATATCGGCTGCATGAAAGATTAAGGAACGTGCCATCAGAGGAGCTACACTATCAGAATAAACAGTCTTGCTCTTAGTGACGGCCATAGCACCGAAAGTACGACCGTGGTATGCACCTAACAGGGATTCTTTCAGCAGAGGTATATCAGGATATATCATTATTGAGACCTTACCCTGCATGGTAACAATGTTCTGTCGTCCGGTCAAAGCCCTAGCCATTTTGATTGCGCCTTCTACCGCTTCCGACCCCGAGTTCCAGAAAAAGAACGAGTCCAAGGAGGGATGAGGCATCACTGGAAGCAGTCTTTCGATGAGGCGAAGGTACGGCTCGTGGAATGCAATGCTACACTGAGAAAGGGTGTATTTAAGTAGGCAGATCGCGAAATACAATCAACGAAGAATGAAATACCTGGGCGTGTACAATGTTCATACATTGATCTGCAGCGGCCCTGCTTACTTTTGGATGAGAGTGACCTAGAACACAAGTTAGAATACGCTATACTGTACGGTTAGAATATTTTCAGGACATACCCAGATTTGTTACACCGATTCCACAGGTGAAATCCAGCATTTTCTTTCCATCCAGGTACTCTACGTAAGAGCCTTTCCCTTTGACCATAATCCCATCACTGATCCTTGCAAGCCCTTTCGTGACATGCTTCTTTCCGAAATCATTTAAAGTTGAAGGTGGAAGGATTGAGGAAGACATATATCGTTCGCCGTGTTGGAAAAAGGAGCGTCTGCTTGTGATTTCAGCGACTAAAGAACGACATAGATACAATGAAGATACATGCCCTGTAGGACGACCGAAGCGAGTCAAGAGCTGGGGTATCATGTATGGCCTATAAGGACTATTTACGGAGACCCGCAGACTTATGACATTAGCTTACTTAAGCTTTCCGCCGCTATCCGGCGGACTAGATAGAGTCACATTCCCACAATCAAATCTATGTAGTTGCACCTCGGAATGGGCAAGCAAAGCTCAAATCTGTTGGACTAGTACGTCGTAAGCTCAGCTTTGTTCTGTGCGACTTTTTCTTCCCGGCCACCGATTTCCATTTACTCCTATTTGTCTCTTGATCACCTTATATATTCAATATATTATTGTATACTCCCTCAGTTGCTTCTCTTGTCAACTGAGGTGAGATTACTTATTTTTCTCTTCTTTCTAGTTTTACTAAAGTACCTTAGAATCTACTCAACAGGTACTTAGATATACATATATAGTTGCTTCTCTTATCAACTGAGAATCTACTCAACAGATTATGAGACTTGAGCTCAACCAAGCTTAAGAGACAAAATGACAAGACCATGCCTACAGGTCAACAACTATAGAGGTTCTAAGGTCAGATAAGGGCCGGAAATGGCCCGGGATAACTCCGAGGTCCGGAGCTGAGTACTGGCCTGTAGTACACACTGGGAGTGGGACGTTGGTGAAGCTATTAGCAACACCCTTCACACACTGTTGTGTCCCCGGGAATATAGTGGCAAGGATATAATGTCAAGATGAGCAGCCTAGATGGTGTTCCTGTGATCTGGGAGTCCAGAATAGCTTGGAAGCAAAGGTAAAGGAGATATTAAAGAGTGGGATAAGGTGGTACACTTGATTTCAAGCTTGACTACAACGTACAAAGTATTCTAGCTTATATACCTCCTGTCAAGTCCATGCCTCGGGCCTCCACTTCGCCGCTCGGTACTCCGAAGATCTGCCTTTTTATTGTAATCTTTCCTTATTGTTCCTTCTCGCTACACATACCCATTCATTCTAGTCCCTCCTTATTATCTTTTACTTTACCCTGCAGGACTACACGTATAACTCCTAGTAGTTAGTCTGGCGCTCCGCACCGTTGCGCCGCTCCGTAGATATAAATACTGCTTGTATGCTACTGTAGTTCCTCAGTTTAATTATCGACTTAGATTTCCTCCTTTACTCTTTGCTCCTCTAAGTCTTCAGGCTCATTGCCTTGAAGTACTCTCTCTACAGCCTTTGGACTTATAAGTTCTTTGGCCCGCTCCTCGTCACCGGCGATACCGCCGCTCCGACTTGGCTGCTACTTAGTTCCTCCCTCTTATACTCTTGATCTCCGGGGACTAATGGTGTAACGGTGGTGTTGTTAATAACTTCACTACTGTCCCATTCGTCTTCCGCACGTAGACACTCTGTGACCTCTGGCACGGTTACACGGTGTGCATGATCTTAACAGTATAATTAAACTCAATCCATTAACGTCGTACTGACATATCATTTTTATGCCTCCAAAAACTTGAGCTCAATCTAGAGCTAACTCCGAAGAAAACACTTTCTTCACCACTGCTCAATCTTTCGCCCCTTTCACCGAATCCATCTCAGCCATCGGTCAAACACGTCGCCGTAATCGCGGTTTCGGTCCAGCCACAGTCCCAACTACGTCGACTCTTCCTGAAGCCATGGAAGAGGAACAACAATTCGAGTATAGTACTTTGTTTACTAGTGACGGACAACCTGTCCAAGTTCTGACCCCTCGCCGTGGACAACCCCCCCATGGTCGCTCCGGCTCGGGGCCGGTCTACAACCCGAATTGATTCTCCAATTCTTCAAGCCATCGCTCGCCGTACGGGGAAACAACCCCAACGAAGAGCTGCTTCAGAATCTCCTCGTGACCCACCTCCTCACTTTGATTTGGATACTGGTGATCACGGTGATCAAGACCCTCCTGTCGACCCCGATGATCCGGGCGCCAACAACAATCATGACAACTCCAGCGGTTTACCGCGTGGTGAGCCTGGTGACCCCAGTGGACCTGGTGGTCCCGGCGGTCCCGGCGGACCTGGTGGACCTCGTTCCCCAATCTCTCCTGACATCCCCAACGAGCAACGTACTATGTTGGAACTCCTCTCGGGATTTAAGGTTTCAATGGAAACCCTCGGTACCGTTCTCGCCGCACTCGGCCGTCCCTCTGACAGCTCTGAATCCAAGAGCAAGGTCAAGGAGCCCGAGGTATTCGACAGTTCGGACCCCTGTCAAGTCCATGCCTCGGGCCTCCACTTCGCCGCTCGGCTTTCCGAAGATCTACCTTTATTGTAATCTATTCCTTATTGTTCTTTCCCGCTACACATACCCTTTCATTCTAGTCCCTCCTTATTGTCTTTTACCTTACCCTGCAGGACTACACGTATAACTCCTAGTAGTTAGTCTGGCGCTCCGCACCGCTGCGCCGTTCCGTAGATATAAATACTGCTTGTACGCTACTGTAGTTCCTCAGTTTAATTATCGACTTAGTTTCCCTCCTTTACTCTGTGCTCCTCTAAGTCTTCAGGCTCACTGCCTTGAAGTACGTTCTACTCAACCTTAGGACTTATACGTTCTTTGGTTCGCTCCTCGTCACTGGCGATACCGCTGCTCCGACGTGGCTGCTACTTAGCTCCTCCCCTCTATACTCTTGATCTCCGGGGACTAACGGCGTAACGGCGGTGTTGTTAATAACTTCACTACTGTCCCATTCGTATTCCGCACTTAGACACTGTGTGACCTCTGGCACGGTTACACGGTGTGCATGATCTTAACAGTATAATTAAACTCAATCCGTAACGTCGTACTGACATATCATTTTTTATGCCTCCGAAAACTCGAGCTCAATCTAGAGCAAATTCCGAAGAAAATACTTTCTTCACAACTGCCCAATCCTTCGCCCCTTTCTCCGAATCTATCTCAGCCATCGGTCAACCACGTCGCCGTAATCGCGGTTTCGGTCCAGCCACAGTTCCAACTACGTCAACTCTTCCTGAAGCCATGGAAGAAGATCAGCAATTCGAGTACAGCACTTTGTTTACCGGTGACGGACAACCTGTCCAAGTCTTGACCCCTCGCCGTGGACAACCCCCCGTGGTCGCTCCGGCTCGGGGCGGGTCTACAACTCGAATTGACTCTCCAATCCTTCAAGCCATCGCTCGCCGTTCGGGTAAACAACCCCAACGAAGAGCAGCTTCTGAATCTCCTCGTGACCCACCTCCTCACTTCGATTTGGATACTGGTGATCACGATGATCAAGACCCTCCTGTCGACCCCGATGACCCGGGCGCCGACAACAACCTTGACGACCTGGATGACGACTCCGGCGGTTTACCGCGTGGTGAGCTTGGTGACCCCAGTGGACCTGGCGGTCCCGGCGGACCTGGTGGACCTGGTGGACCTGGTGGACCTCGTTCCTCCAACTCTCCTGACATCCCCAACGAGCAACGTGCTATGTTGGATCTCCTCTCGGGCTTCAAGGTTTCTATGGAAACCCTCGGTACCGTTTTCGCCGCACTCGGCCGTCCCTCTGACAGCTCTGAATCCAAGAGCAAGGTCAAGGAGCCCGAGGTATTCGACGGTTCGGACCCCCGAAAACTCAAGACGTTCTTCGTTAATCTCGCCCTGGTCTTTAATGACCGTCCCAAGTACTTCACCGACCAACGGAAGGTGAATTATACTCTTTCCTATCTCAGTGGGTCAGCCAAAGAATGGTTTGTCCCTGATATCCTCGACCCGGACCTCGACTCGCTGCCGGCCTGGACGTCGTCCTTCACGGCCCTTGTAAAGGAGCTACAGGACAATTTCGGCGTTTATGACGCCCAAGGCGAGGCCGAGGACGCAAGGACGAAATGGCGCGGTTGCCCAAGCCGGCGACGCTCGCCGCTTATCGTCTGGAAGTTCGTCGCATTGACAACCGTTATTGGAAGCGCGAAGAAACTAAGAAGCATGAGGCTGGTAAGCCTTTTATTGCTCGGAACCCGAAGAAGGGTTCCTCGGACTTCAAGATTGGTTCTACTAACCAGCACAATAATTCTCAGCCTTCGGGCTCTTCGGCGCCGTTCATGCCGAAACCCAAACCCTTCTCTGGTGGTAAGCCTAACAACAATGGTAAGCCCCAGAACTCTTCGAGTTCCGGCCAATCCGGCGGTCAGCGCCCCGCGTTCAACCATCTAGGAGCAGATGGTAAGGTACTTCCCTCCGAACGGGAAAGAAGGATGAAGAATAATCTTTGTCTCTTCTGCGGTGGTAAGCATCAGATTGCTGACTGCAATAAGCGAAAGGCCCGAGAATCGAAGGGCCGTGCTGCCGAGGTTGAAGAAACCCCCGAAGCAACCATTGAGGTTGTTGAAGAGGATTCGGAAAACTAATCCGCAGCTCTTGTTCCCCGGTACGAAACGGGAGCTGCGTTGATCAGGTTCGTACCTCACCTGGGGAGTTATATCTCAACGCGTCCGCTCTTTCTTCCATTGAACGCTCTCTTGTAATATCTTTGACTACTGAATTTTCGTTATCCGATTCGGCCGCGCCGGCCGAACCCATCTCTGCTCTTCTCAAATTTCCTACTCTTGTTGATTCTGGTTCTACTGACTCTTTCATCGATACTCGTTATGTTTCTCAGAACTCTATTCCTACGACCAAAATTCCTCCTGTTAATCTTCGTCTCTTTGATGGTTCATTATCTTCTAAACCCATTACCGATATGGCGAATATCGCCGTTCGGTTCCCTTCCGGCGAGCTGCTTCTATTACCTTTTTATGTTACACATTTAGATTCATCCTGTAAAGCAGTATTAGGTTACAGTTTCTTATCCCGCTACAATCCGTTGATTGACTGGGCATCTCGAAACATTACGTTCCGTAACACTTCACATCTTGATTCTTCACAGACGTCTGTGCCTTCTGCCATCAACCCTGTTGTGGCAAAGGTCGCTGTTCCGCTACCGGAACGTTCGCCGTCGGTTTCACCGACAATTCTGGAGACCCCTTCTGGGGACTCACCTCGCTCTCGCTCTCGCTCCCGCTCTCGGACTTCACGGGCCAAGCCCCTTTCGTCCAAATTTCCCTTTGAACCCATCTATTCTTACCCTACGGTCTCTCAATTCGCTGCTCAGCTGGAAACTCCCGAGGTTGACATTGCACTGGTGAGTGCTGCAGTCTTCAATAGGGCTTGCAAGGACGCCGGTATGGAACCCATTCTTCTTCGTGCTATCCACTCAGAGGTCGCGGCCCGCGCCGCCGACCGCTCTTCCACCGCTCCTACTGTCCCTCCACTTCCTCCTTCTATCCCAGCAGAGTATGCTGAGTTTGCAGACGTCTTCGACGAGATTGCTGCAGATTCTCTTCCTGAACACAGACCTTACGACCTGAAGATTGACTTGGAAGAAGGCGCTTCGCCGCCGCTCGGCCGTATTTACCCTTTGTCTGAAAAGGAGTTAGTCGCCCTTAAAGACTTTATTGACAAACAGCTGGCTACTGGTGCCATCACCCCATCATCCTCTCCTCACCGCGCTCCGGTCCTTTTCGTTCCGAAGAAAGACGGCAAACTTCGCCTTTGCGTCGATTTCCGTGGACTCAATCGTATCACCAAAAAGGATCGCTACCCACTCCCACTCATATCAGATCTTCTCGACGCTCCGAAAAGAGCTAAAATATACACCAAATTGGATCTCGCTCACGCTTATCATCTGGTCAGAATTGCTGAAGGTAATGAATGGAAAACCACCTTTCGGACCCGCTACGGCTCTTACGAATGGAAGGTTATGCCGTTCGGCCTTACGAACGCCCCTGCGGCTTTCCAGCGGTTTGTTAATGACATCTTCTCTGACATGCTCGATGTTTGTGTCATCGTCTACTTGGATGATATTCTGATCTACTCTGATACGCCAGAAGAACACCAAGAACACGTCAAGGAGGTTCTTCGGCGGCTCCGCCATCATCGGCTGTACGCCAATCCCGAGAAGTGCGAATTCAATATGGATACTGTTGAGTATTTGGGTTACATTCTTTCTCCCGACGGATTAACCATGTCCAAAGAGAAAGTCCAGACAGTTCTAGAGTGGCCGGTCCCGAGGAAGGTTAAGGACATTCAGTCCTTCTTGGGTTTTGCAAATTTCTATCGTCGTTTTATCTATAATTATAGCGATATCGTTGTGCCGATGACTCGGCTTACCCGAAAAGGCGCTCCCTGGATCTGGGACAGCAGCTGTCAAGAGGCCTTCGAAAACCTCAAAATCGCTTTCACTTCTGCGCCGATACTGGCCCATTGGGAGCCGAATCGCCCACTTATCGTGGAGACCGACGCTTCCGATTACGCCATTGCGGCGATTCTTTCCATCCAATATGCTGACGGTGAAATTCATCCTCTAGCCTTCCTATCCAGAACGCTTCATGCGGCTGAACTCAATTACGATACTCACGACAAAGAGCTACTGGCCATCTTCGAGGCCTTTAAAGCTTGGCGTCATTATCTGGAAGGTTCGGGTGATCCGGTGGACGTCGTCACCAATCACAAAAATCTTGAGTATTTTTCTACTACCAAGGTTCTCACCCGCCGACAGGTCCGATGGTCAGAATTTCTACATCAATTTAATATGGTCATTCGCTTCCGGCCGGGGAAACTCGGCGAGAAACCCGACCCGATAACTAGACGCTGGGACGTCTACCCTAAAGAGGGGGATATCGGCTACGCCCAAGTGAACCCTCATAACTTCCGTCCTATATTTACTAACGAACAACTCACTGCGTCTCTTCGAGCTACCTTCCTGGAAGGCCCGGTTTTACGCACCTCGATTATCATGGATATCGAAGCCCTACACCAGGCTATCATTCTCGCCCTTCCCGCCGACCCGAGCTCCGTTGTTGGTTTGGAACTTGCTAAAGATCCTTCCAATGAACGTTGGAGCTTAGGTAGTGACAAGCTACTACGCCTTGACGACCGTATTTATGTTCCTAATCACGGCGATCTTCGCCTTCAAGTCCTCCGCTACTTTCATGATCATCCACTCTCCGGCCATTTCGGCCTGAACCGAACTCTAGAAGCTGTACGTCGTCAATACACCTGGCCCAAGGTCAGAGATTTTGTACGTGACTACGTTACCTCTTGCACTGTTTGTGGGCGCAACAAACCTCGCCGTCATCGGCCTTACGGGTTGTTGAAGCCTCTGCCGGTTCCGGTCTGACCATGGGATTCCATCTCCATGGACTTCATTGAGCAACTGCCAATGTCGAATGGTTATACAGCTATCCTCGTTGTCGTGGACCAATCTTCCAAGCAAGCTATATTCATTCCAACTTACGACACCATTACTTCCGAACAACTAGCTGAGCTTTTTGTTATTCGCGTCTTCTCTAAGCATGGTGTCCCTAATCATGTTACTTCTGATCGTGGTTCCGAATTTGTTTCGGCGTTTTTCCGGGCTCTCGGTAAAGCGCTCTCCATGGAACCTCACTATACCTCTGGATATCATCCGGAAGCCGATGGGCAGACCGAGCGTGTCAATCAGACTCTCGAGCAGTACATCAGGATCTATTGTTCCTACCAACAAGATGACTGGTCGCCTTTACTCCCGATCGCCGAATTCGCCTATAACAACGCTCCCAATGCTTCCACTGGTATTACTCCATTCTTCGCTAACAAAGGATACCACCCAAACATCACCGTTCGGCCCGAGGTCGACATGAAGTCTGATCTAGCTAGAGACTTCGTCGTCAACCTTGATGAACTCCACACTTTCCTTCGAGAAGAAATCCTTTTAGCTCAGTCTCGTTACAAGGAACAAGCTGACAGGAAAAGAATCTCGCACCCGGAGTTCCCGATCGGCTCCGAAGTCTTTGTTCTTGCTAAGCACATTTGTTCTACTCGTCCTACTGAAAAATTCTCAGAAAAATATCTTGGTCCTTTCAAGGTCGTCAGTCGACCTGGTACTTTATCTTATGAACTCAAGCTCCCGGACTATCTTCGCCGGATTCACCCGGTTTTCCACGTCTCACAGCTGGAGCCGGTTACGCCAAATCCTTTCCCGAATCGTACTCAATCTCCTCCACCTCCAATTGAAGTTGATGGTGAAGAGGAGTACAACGTTGCCGAAATCCTGGACTCCAAACTGGATAGAAGGTATAAACGTTGTCCTCTACGTTATTACATTCGGTGGGCCGGTTACGAAGGTACCAACGATGAGTTTTCTTGGGTTGCTGCTGATGAACTACACGCTGACGAACTTGTACCGGCATTTCACGCCCGATACCCTCACAAGCCTGGACCTTGATCACAAAAAATCATTTTATTCCTTTCCCCGTTTTCGCCATGCTCCGCCGAAGTTTACTTCGTGTGTTTAGAGGGTAAACACGATGATAGCAAATTGAGTGTTTACCTCTCCTTCTTAAATTGCTTACTTTGTTTCTTAGTTACCATATTACTTATTCTTTAATCACACTTAAGCTACTGATACTTCAAAACCAATTACTTCTTATGCCGCTTGCGGCCCATTCGCTCTCCGATTTCAGAATTGCGTTGAACATTTTTTATATACAAAGTTCAAAAAATATATACAGGAGAGGCAGGACTACAAGAAGACAACAGGAAGACTACAAGAAATATAAGAAGATGGCCGAGGGGGCCGATGTCCGATGTCCGTAGTTTCACTACTCTACGGCCCTTTCCTTTCCCTTCTCCGACTGCGCCTTCGCCGGCGCCGGTTCTTCCTCTACCATCTCCTCCTCATCTCCTTCCCCATCTTCCTCCAATCCCTGCTTCTCCATCTCCTTCTCTATTTCACGATCTCCCTCCTCGTCACTGTCTATTACCCTCCTTCGCTTCCTCGGCAATCCCGACGGCCCGGCCTCCGGTAGCTCAGGGGGTGTCCTCCTCCTCCTTGCGGCGTCCGTTACAAGCCAGTCCAGTTTTCGGTTCATGTGTCGATGGTAGGTGTTAGCCTTCACCTGTCCATCCCGAAGTTGTCGGTTGTCCGCTAGTAGTTGGGCTACCTGGCTCTCCAGAACAGCCAGGCGCTCGCCGGTCGGGTTGGAACCGCCCTCTCGCTTCACCGTTGACGGTCGTCCGGAGTACAAACACTTAACTTTTGCGTCGTGGCAGGGTTTACAGATGATGGAACTTCTCTTGCCAGCCTGCATCTGGCAAAAGATCTTCTTTGTCCTGCATCGTTCGCAGGGTTCCTTCTCGTCGTCGTCGTCGTCGCCGTCGTCGTCGTCGTCGCCGTCGTCGTCGTCGTCGTCGTCGCCGTCGTCGTCGTCGTCGCCGTCGTCGTCGCCGTCGTCCGGGTCTTCGTCCACGGGCTAGCAAAAGCAGTCAGACAATTACAAGTCATAATAAAGGAAGAACGCACCTGGGCCTTAGCCTTGCCTTTTCCCTTGCTCCTCTTCGCAATCTCCACCACGGGCCTCCGCGGCGAAACCGACGTATCACTTGGGGAGGTCCCCCTGTGACTCCGCGCTGTCGCCGCTGCGGCTAACAGCCTCCTTCTCTCGGCTACCTCCTCCTCTTGTTGTTGGGCCCTACGAGCCCGCTCTTGCGCCTCCTGAGCCGCCCTCTCTCTCGCTGCTGCTGCCCTTGCAGCCTTTTCTTCTGCGGCCTTCTTCGCCTTTTCCGCCGCCTTCCTCGCCCTCACCCTCTCTACGCGCGCCTGCGCCCTCCGGATGATTTCATCTTCGTCTTCCTCCTCCTCGTGGTTAATGAGGTCGATAGGCGGGGGCGGAATAGGGCGCGACCTCGAAGGGCCGGCGGTAGAAGAAGTGGTAGTGGTGGTAGTTCGGCTGGTCGACATGGTAGTGGACTTAGAGTTTTTGTGAAAGCTAGGGCCTTGGCGGCAAAACCCTGGGCCTTTTTATAGGGACAAAACGGCGCACAGACCAGCGAAAATTTTCCTTTGAATTGTGTTTGGTGTACGGTGAACCAAAAAAAATTTTCATTGATGACTAACGCCAATTCCCGGTACCAACAGCTTTTGAAAATTTTTCTGCTGACTGATGGGCCAAATGCCCGATGCTGACGGCCTTTAAAATTTTTCCTGGTGACAAATCAACTCCCGGTATTAATGGCTTTCGAGGGCTCAAGCCTAAGAGGGGGATACTGTCAAGTCCATGCCTCGGGCCTCCACTTTGCCGCTCGGTATTCCGACGATCCACCTTTATTGTAATCTCTTCCTTATTGTTCTTTCTCGCTACACATACCCTTTCATTCTAGTCCCTCCTTATTGTCTTTTACTTTACCCTGCAGGACTACACGTATAACTCCTAGTAGTTAGTCTGGCGCTCCGCCCCGTTGCGCCGCTCCGTAGATATAAATACTGCTTGTACGCTACTGTAGTTCCTCAGTTTAATTATCGACTTAGATTCCCTCTTTAACTCTGTGCTTCTCTAAGTCTTCAGGCTCACTGCCTTGAAGTACTCTCTACTCTACCTTAGGACTTCTACGTTCTCTGGTTCGCTCCTCGTCACCGGCGATACTGCCGCTCCGACTTGGCTGCTACTTAGCTCCTCTCTTCTATACTCTCGACCTCCGGGGACATACGGCGTAGCGGCGGTGTTGTTAATAACTTCACTACTGTCCCATTCGTATTCCGCACTTAGACACTGTGTGACCTCTGGCACGGTTACACGGTGTGCATGATCTTAACAAAGAGGAATCGGAAAACTAGTCCGCAGCTCTTGTTCCCCGGTATGAAACGGGAGCTGCATTGATCAGGTTCGTACCTCACCTGGGGAGTTATATCTCAACACGTCCGCTCTTTCCTCTATTGAACGCTCTTTTGTAATTTCTTTAACTACTGAATTCTCGTTATCCGATTCGGCCGTGCTGGCCGAACCTATCTCTGCTCTTCTCAAATTTCCTACTCTTGTTGATTCTGTCAGCGACTGGTTCTAGTAACGGATGTCACCAGGCGTCACACTCAAGAAAACTTCAAACAGCGGGGCGATAAAGGGAACAAGCAAAGTTCTGGGCTAAACCAGGTAGAATAGACGAGATCAAAGCTAAGGAAATACAGCAAGTAACTACAGCTTATATACGAGTAAACAACCCTCCGCCCTACTAATGCCCAACGCCCTGGGTTAGTGGTAAACATGAGTAGAACATAAGTAAAGCAATGTGTAAGTAATGAAAGCTCGATCGTCATGCTGTATATGTGTTGTGAGACTGCTGTGTTTAATATAAGTAAATGAAAAGCGCATGTTGTATCAGTAAGCATAAATAATAGGTCAGGTGACAAGATAAGACAAGATATAGGATAAGGGAGATAGAAGATAAGACAAAAGATAAAAGATAAGACAAGATAAGGAAAAGATAAGATGAAAAAGAAGTGATCGTAACAGATTCTGGTTCTACTGACTCTTTCATTGATACTCGTTATGTTTCTCAAAATTCTATTCCTACGACCAAAATTTCTCCTGTTAATCTTCGTCTTTTTGATGGTTCATTGTCTTCTAAACCTATTACCGATATGGCGAATATCGCCGTTCGGTTCCCTTCCGGCAAGCTGCTTCTATTACCATTCTATGTTACTCATTTAGATTCATCCTGTAAAGCAGTATTAGGTTACAGTTTCTTATCCCACTACAATCCGTTGATTGACTGGGCATCTCGAAACATTACATTCTGTAACACTTCACATTTTGATTCTCCACAGACGTCTGTGCCTTCTGCTATCAACCCCGTTGTTGCAAAGGTCGCTGTTCCACTACCGGAACTTTCGCCGTCGGTTTTACCGACAATTCTGGAGACCCCTTCTGGGGACTCACTTTGCTCTTGCTCTTGCTCCCACTTTCGGACGTCATGGGCCAAGCCCCTTTTGTCCAAATTCCCTTTTGAACCCATCTATTCTTATCCTACGGTCTCTCAATTCACTGCTCAGCTGGAAACTCCCGAGGTTGACATTGCACTGGTGAGTGCTGCAGTCTTTAACAGGGCTTGCAAGGACGCTGGTATGGAACCCATCCTTCTTCGTGCTATCCACTCAGAGGTCGCAGCCCGTGCCGCCGACCGCTCCTCCACCACTCCTACTGTCCCTCCACTTCCTCCTTCCATCCCAGCAGAGTACGCAGAGTTTGCAGACGTCTTCGACGAGATTGCTGCAGATTCTCTTCCTGAACACAGACCTTACGACCTGAAGATTGACTTGGAAGAAGGCGCTTCGCCGCCTCTCGGCCGTATTTATCCGTTGTCTGAAAAGGAGTTAGTCGCCCTTAAAGACTTTATTGACAAACAGCTGGCTACTGGTGCCATCACCCCATTATCCTCTCCTCACGGCGCTCCGGTCCTTTTTGTCCCGAAGAAAGACGGCAAACTTCGCCTTTGCGTCAATTTCCGTGGACTCAATCGTATTACTAAAAAGGATCGTTACCCACTCCCACTCATATCAGACCTTCTCGACGCTCCGAAAAGAACTAAAATATACACCAAATTGGATCTCGCTCACGCTTATCATCTGGTCAGAATCGCTGAAGGTGACAAATGGAAGACCACCTTTCGGACCTGTTATGGCTCCTATGAATGGAAGGTTATGCCGTTCGGCCTTACGAATGCCCCTGCAGCTTTCCAGCGGTTTGTTAATGACATCTTCTCTGACATGCTCGATGTTTGTGTCATCGTCTATTTGGACGATATTCTGATCTACTCTGACTCGCCAGAAGAACACCAAGAACACGTCAAGGAGGTTCTTCGGCGACTTTGCCATCATCGGCTTTACGCCAATCCCGAGAAGTGCGAGTTTAATATGGATACTGTTGAGTATTTGGGTTATATTCTTTCTCCCGACGGATTAACTATGTTCAAGGAGAAAGTTCAGACAGTTCTAGAGTGGCCGGTCCCGAGGAAGGTTAAGGACATTCAGTCCTTCCTGGGTTTCGCAAACTTCTATTGTCGTTTTATTTATAATTACAGTGATATTGTTGTGCCAATGACTCGGCTTACCCGAAAAGGCGCTCCCTGGATTTGGGACAGCAGCTGTCAAGAGGCCTTCGAAAATCTCAAAATTGCTTTTACTTCTGCGCCGATACTGGCCCATTGGGAGCCGAATCGCCCACTTATTGTGGAGACCGACGCTTCCGACTATGCCATTGCGGCTATTCTTTCCATCCAATATGCTGACGGTGAAATTCATCCTCTAGCCTTCCTTTCCAGAACGTGTAAGACCTGGGTCAGAATAGGTCTTAGGGTAGGTTTTTGGTATGATGAGTTTATGTTGTAGCATGCTAGGAGCAGGCTGGAGCTCGAAGGGAGCTACGGAAACCGCGACCGAGGACGGGAATGACCTAGTGATGGCTAGAGTTGGGAGATGTGACCCTTGAAGAGGTTCCTGTAAGGTCCAAGGAGGTCCCTAAGGCGTAGGTAGCGGAGGTGGAGGTACGGAACCTAGTAGCGTTGCGTAGGAGGAGTTGTACTCGCTAGAACGTCAATGTAGGATTGAAGAGGTCGTAGAGAGAATAGGTATAGGGCGTGTGAGCTCCTAAGGATGTATACGCCCAGGGTGGTAGGTTCCCGGGGACTGAACTCGAAGATGGTCGTCCTCGAGTGTGGGAGGTCGTAACGGAGAAGCAATACGTAGTTCGACGTAAGAAGTAGCTTCGACGTTACCTAGATTGAGATCCCGAAGCTTGGGGAGCAATGGGGGAGCTCAAGGAGGTATTGGGGAGGTTGGCTCTCCAAGGCATTAGGCGTTGGGGAGTGTCATGCGCTGGCTCCAAGCCACAGCGCAGTACTCCTTCCTTCCATTCCAAGTAACACCCCGAACCTCCTTCTCCCTCTTGGGAACCTCCCCTTCCTCCCTAGACGCCATCTCAAAACCTCCTCAAACCGTACCCGAGAACCCGATACCTCCACAGCCGCCACCGCTTGACAGACCCGGGAACTCGTCCACGCACCCATCAGCCTATTCTCATATATTTTAGATCATCCCCTTTAAGTGTCCACTTCACACAATGTTCCCCTGATCCTTTCCTCCTGTCTATATAAGTACTCGTATATCCTAAGGATCCCTAGCTTGGTATATTTTGAACACACACCCTTTACATAGGTCCAGTCCCTGTCCCTTTGTACCTGCTACCTATACGGAATTCTCTTTACTCTCTATTTCTCTACCTCTGTTTCTCTCAACTCTTGTCTATTGTCTCTGCGATCGTCTATACGATCCAATACACGCTGTTACTTCACGTCTAAGCAATCCGAGTGAGTTCCCAAGCTCCCTCGAACCATACTAAGGCTCCCCAACGCCTACCGCCTTGGTGAGCTAACCTCCCCAGACCTCCTCGAGCTCCCTAGCTATTCTGTAAGCTTCAGGACCTCAATCGAAGTAACGTCGAAGCTACTCTTCACATCGAACCACGTATCGCTTCTCCGTTACTACCTTCAACACTCGAGGACGTCCCTCCTTAAGCCCAGTTCCTGGGGACCTCCCCTTCCGGGCATGTACCCTCTTGGGAGCCTACAACCTCGAGACCCAATCTCATCTACAACCTATTCGATTCCTATATTGACGTTCTAGCGAGTACAACTCTTACTACACGATATTACAAGGTTCCATCTATCTACCTAACCTCCCTACGCCTTAGGGACCTCTCTGGACCTCCTGGGAGCCCCCTCAAGGGTCACCATCTCTTTGCCCCAGCCACTACTAGGTCATTCCTGTCCTCGGTCGCGGTTCCCGTAGCTCCCTTTGAGCTCCAGCCTGCTCCTAGCACGCTACAACATAAACCATCATACACCAAACCCTACCTTAAGACCTATTTTGACCCAGGTCTTACAGGGAGCTTTAGTATTGTTCAAGGGAGCTCGAAGACTCACTCGGGTTGCTTAGACGTGAAGTGAAAGCGTATATTGGATCGGATAGGCGATCGTTGAGACAGTAACAAGAGTAGAGAGAAACAGAGATAAAGAGACTGAGAGTAAAGAGAATTCCGTACGGTTAGCAGGTACAAAGGGACAGGGACTGGACCTATGTAAAGGGTGTGTGTTCAAAATATACCAAGCTGGGGCTTGGGGACGTTACGGAGCTACTTAAATAGGTATGGGAAGTGAACAAGGGAACATCAGAGTCTACATGAGGCAGGTAATCGAGGGAGACAGGTGATCGAGATTGGTACTTAATGGGGCTGGTGCTAGGCATTTTGTACGCGTATCGGGATGGTTGTCAGGACTGTCTTGGGGAGGTGCGTATTACCAGTGGTACTGTCTTGGGGAGGTGTGTACTACCTCAGGGATGTCTTGGGGAGGTGTAAGGAAGCGTGTGGGCTGGTGCTGGGGCTGGTCTGGTTGCAGTCAGGGCATGACATTACCCCCCCTTCTAACCCCTTCGCGCCCTCGCGATGGTTAGTCGCGTTTCCTGTAAGGTCACCTGACATTCACGTGGTACCCGAAAATTTTCTCGTTGAAGTCTGTCAGGTACCTGCTTTTTCCACTTCTTCCACCACGCCAGTTTTATGAGTTAAACTCCTTCAACTGTGATGTCTGCTCCCCTTCGTCGCTCCAATTCATGCACTCGCTCCCCTCAGTTACCTACCCTTACTACTCTTGGGGAGGTACTTTCCCCTGATCTTGAATCTGATGGGGAGGTGTTAAGATCATGCACACCGTGTAACCGTGCCAGAGGTCACACAGTGTCTAAGTGCGGAATACGAATGGGACAGTAGTGAAGTTATTAACAACACCGCCGTTACGCCGTATGTCCCCGGAGGTCGAGAGTATAGAAGAGAGGAGCTAAGTAGCAGCCAAGTCGGAGCGGCGGTATCGCCGGTGACGAGGAGCGAACCAGAGAACGTAGAAGTCCTAAGGTAGAGTAGAGAGTACTTCAAGACAGTGAGCCTGAAGACTTAGAGGAGCACAGAGTTAAAGAGGGAATCTAAGTCGATAATTAAACTGAGGAACTACAGTAGCGTACAAGCAGTATTTATACCTACGGAGCGGCGCAACGGTGCGGAGCGCCAGACTAGCTACTAGGAGTTATACGTGTAGTCCTGCAGGGTAAAGTAAAAGACAATCAGGAGGGACTAGAATGAAAGGGTATGTGTAGCGAGAAAGAACAATAAAGAGGAGATTACAATAAAGGTAGATCTTCGGAATACCGAGCGGCGAAGTGGAGGCCGGAGGCATGGGCTTGACAGGAGGTCGAACAGGACCAGCTGGCCTTCACCATCGAGTTTCCGTCTCGTCCCCAGCTTCAGTTGTTCGAGGCGGTTTTTAACACTGGCAAGCCGCTATTGGGTTACTGTCAAGATGATCCTTTGTGGTCTCTCTTGGCGGAGATAGCTTCCCCTTGCTCTAACTGTTCCAAATCCCCGGCCAATTGCAAGGTTCTGCCGAATTCCCCCCGATGTACGAATTGCTCCGCGAAGAAGACTTGTAGTTTGGGCAAGATCCTTCGTTATTGGTACTTCACTCATCGCTGCAACCAGGATCTTGCCTATAGTCGTAGGTTTTTGGAGCTCCACGGGACTTCTGCACACCAATTGACGTGGGGTATTCCTGTAAGTACATGGCGTCAATATGATGCTGCCCTTCATGAACGTACTTCTTCAACCTCCACCCTCCTCGAGTTGAACATGCTTGACGATCAGGATGCTGCTGACATTGACCAGCAAGAGCTGCGGGACTTCCTTGCTTTGCAACAGGGGGAGTCAGCCATCGCTGCCAAGCGTAAGCGCGACCTTTCCCCTTTGCCTGAGGCTGGTCCTTCCAGTAAAAAGGTTCGGTCTAAGAAGCGTCCCCGTCGTAAGTCCCCTGTGGAGGAGCCAGCTCAGGAGTCTCCTCGTCACATTCGACTGGTGGTCCCTCCAGGCCGTTCGATGCCACCTTCTACGTCTACTTCGCTCCCCCCTCGCGCCTCTCCTTCCTTAATGGAGGTACCTGAAGCTGATCTGCCCGTGCAGGGTCACAGCAATCTGGTTCGGTTGGCGGCTGTTGCAGAGGCTCAGTCCGGTTTGGTTCAGCGACCCGTCATCCCTCCCTCTATAAAGGGTATGGGACCGGACCTTCTTTCTTCCAATATGCCTCCTGTTCCTTATCCCACCCTAGTACCTCGCGCCCTTGCTACTCATCCTTATCGTGCTGAAAATCAGCGCCTCACTGCTCGCATTCGGTTGCTGGAGTCCCAATTGTCTGATTCTCAACGGGAGAATTCCTCCCTCACTTCTGCTCTTCGGGATACTTCCCATGCTCTCGAATCTCGGCAGCGAGAAGTAGAGCAGTTGCGATCTTCTAGTCGTGAGGTTCACGAGCAACAAGTGGACTACCGCTGTGTGCTCGATCAGTTTCTCGCGTTAGACGAGGCCCTGCCAGGGGCTCCTGGTGGAGTAAGTCTTCCCTCTTCCTATAAGAGTGAAATCGTGTTGCACCAGGTCAGGTGAACCTCCCGACACCAGCTATTGTTAGTTAGTCATGACTGTCGTGGGGTTGTCGCCCCCGTTGTGTCTTCGTTGTCCTCGTTCAGCTCCCCTACTCCCTCCTACCGTCCCAGTCCTCCTCCTCGTCTTCCCGTGCTTCCTGCTCTAGCGAAGCCCATTGCAGACGCGACGGCTGCCGTTTCCTTGGGTGCTTCTTGTGCCAGCTGCGTAGGAGCTCGATGGAGCCCACCATACCTTCCCATCCTACCCAGGAGTTGAACTCGTCATTATACCCCTCCCATTTTACGAGGTATTCCACTTCCTCCGGCCATCCCTTTTTGGGTTTGGAGTTAAGGATGTCTTCTACAAAGTGTTCTGTCTCCCCTTTTACGAATATTGGGGGAGGTGGGGAGGTCTGTCATTTGAATTTATCGTGGAAGTGAGGTTTTAGTCTGTCGACATGGAACACATTGTGAATCTTGTGGAGGTCCCCAGGGAGGTCCAGTCGGTAGGCATGACTTCCTACCCTTGATAAGATCGAGTAGGGGCCCGTCCACTTGTGATCCAGCTTCTTCATAGGTCGTCTAGTCCTGACGTTTTCCATGTTCAACCAGACGTGGTCACCCTCCTTCCAGTCCGGGGTGTCCTGGCGTTTTTGGTTCGCGTACTTTGCGTAGACTTCGTTTGCTGCTCGAATGCGCTCCTGGAGGTAGGAATGTAGTTCTTTTAGATTCGAGGCGTATTCGTTGACCTCCGCTCCTTGCACCTGTTCCAGGGTGACAGACAATCCTGGGTGGTATCCCTTGTTGGCAAAGAACGGCGAGACACTCGTCGTTGTGTTTGGGGTGTTGTTGTATACAAACTCGGCTATAGGGAGTAGGAGGTCCCAGTCGACCTGGTCGTAGGAGCAGTAGATTCGAAGGTATGCCTCCACAGATTGGTTTACCCGTTCCGTCTGTCCGTCTGTCTGGGGGTGGTATGCTGTAGATAGGCGGGATTCGATTCCTAATACCCTACAAAGCTCTCTCCAGAATTGAGACACGAATAGGGAGCCCCGGTCTGAAGTTATGTCGGAGGGCATCCCATATTTTGAGAAGACGTGTGTTATGAATAAGTTGGCAAAGTCCTCCACATTATCCGTCGTATGACAAGGAACGTATATGGCCTGTTTGGTGAGTCGGCAGACTACTACGAGAATGGCGTCGTACTCCTCTGGGCCTGCCGTGACTGGAAGTTGGGTGATGTGGTCTAGAGAGATTGAAGACCAAGGCCGTTGACCAATCGGTAGTGGACAGAGGTTCCTGTAGGGTTTGGAGCGACTGGCTTTGGCTCTCAGACACGGGTGGCAGCTCCGTACATAGTAGTTCACATCTTTGGACAGCCCTTTCCAGAAGAACAGCTGGTTTACGGGTGTCCCCTCAACTTATGGTCGTGGTACGACTGTAGGACCTCCCTTCGTAAAGTTCCAACGTCTGGGACATATATACGACCTCCCCTCTTTATCAGTCCATCCTCCCAAACGAGAGACTCCTCTTTGTTGCACGTGATCCTCTTCAGTGCTTCAATTATAGTTGTATCCTTTGGAGCTTCCCTTACTCGGTTTACTAGTAGGTCTTCGTTCATGAGGATGGTGGCGTTTAGACGTTCCGGAGGTATGAGTACCCTTTCCCTACTCGCTAAGACCTGATCCCTTGAAGCTCCCTTCTTTGGGTACACGTCTGATCTTCGGGTGAGCGCGTCCGGCTTGGCTCCCAACCTCCCTGGTCAATAGTTGATAACGAAATCGTATCCTGAGAGGAGTTCCGCCCAATGGGCCTGTCGCGCTGTCAGTTGCTTTGTCGTGGAGAAGTACTGGAGGTTGTTATGATCTGAATATACTTGGATCTGGTGTCGGGATCCTTCGCAGTACGCCCTCCATTGTTTGAAACGATCCACAATAGCTAGGAGCTCCTTATCGTAAATGTCGTAGTTCAGTTCCGCGGAGATCATTGATCGCGCATGGAAGGCAATGGGGTGTGTCTCCCCTGTTTCAGGATCCAGCTGTGATAGAATCCCTGCTATAGCCAAGTCAGAGGCATCGCATTCGAGGATTACCGGTAGGTCCGGATTGTAATGTCCCAGAACCGGGGCTTCGGAGAATGCTGACTTCAGATGTTCGAAGGCACTACTACACTGAATCTTTTCGGAGGAGCTTCGTGAACACCTTGGTGATTCCCGAGTAGTTGTCTATGAACCTCCTATAGAAGTTTGCGAATCCGAGGAATGCCTGGAGCTCCTTAACCGTCCTTGGTTTTGGCCAGTCCATTACCGCCTTCACTTTCTCTGGGTCCATGGATACTCCCAGTGGTGATGTAATCACCCCCAAGTATTCGACAGTGTCGACATGGAACGCGCATTTTTCCGGCTTTGCATGGAGGTGGTTCGCCCATAGTCGTTCCAGGACCTTCCTGACGTGCTCCACATGGGACGCCTTGTCATCTGAGTAAATCAATATGTCGTCCAAGTAAATCACCACGCAAACGTCCACCATGTTGTGAAAGATTTCGTTCATGAAGAATTGGAATGCAGAGGGAGCATTTGTCAGCCCAAAGGGCATTACCAGATACTCGAATGAACCATATCGAGTTCGGAATGCAGTCTTCCACTCGTGTCCCTGGGCAACCCTGACGTTGTTGTATCCTGCATGGAGGTCAATCTTTGTAAAGATCTTCGCCTTTCACAGTTGATCCACTAGGGTGCCCATCAGTGGGAGGGGATACCTATTCTTCTTCGTGATCTTGTTCAGAGCTCGATAGTCTACGCAGAGTCGTAAGGTACCATCCTTTTTCTTGGCAAACAAGACGGGAGCTCCCACGGGGGAACTGGAGGATCGTATGAACCCCTTTCCCAACATCTCGTCGATGTACTCCTTGAGAGATTTCAGCTCCTTTTCCGACATGTTGTAGAGCTTCCCTATGGGAGGTATCGCATCACCTTCCGTTTCGATTTTGATATCGTAGGGTCGGTGTGGAGGTAGCGTTCTTGCTTCTCCGGGTGAGAATACATCCAGGTAGTCCTGGTATTGGACGGGAATGGATTTCTTTAACTCCTCCGTCTCCTGAAGCTTCGATGCTTCTTCCTCGAGCTCCTTGACGACCATCCCTTGTTCTGGACTAGGGTTTCCCCTCTCCGAATCCTTTGATTGCTGCACTCTTTCTGGGTCGTTGCTATCACTCGCCCGGAGCATTTCTTCGGTAGGGGACTCCTCCTTCATGGGCGATATGTGAAGGAAGTACGCTGGGGTTCCCTCCCTCAGTAGATGATCCATTCCAGCTGCTCCTATTAAGCTGATGGGTTTCCCTTGTATGGTGGGGTCCGATCTTCGTTCCACCACATGGGCACCTGCTATGAGCTGCTTTCTTCGGAAGTTGTTGCGTCTTATTGAACCCTTGGGAGTCAGCCCTGACCTTGAAGGAATTGTGGGTATGTTCAGGCTTTCGATGTCTAAGGTGGGGAGGTTGGGATAAGGTCCATGTTCCCTCCTTTTCTTCCTCCACCGGACTTTTTGCTTAGCTCCAGGCCAGGAGGAGGATCGTTCCGTGTCCCTACTCTTCCACTTTTGATAGGCCTCCTCTGAATCCTTCGCTGGTTGCGGGGTTACTTTCTCCCTGACGGATCGTCCAGCCTCAAGGATTCCCTCCACCTCTTCTTCCGGGCTTTCGCTCGCGAACGCTAGCCATTCGTTAATCCCCATAAGGATTGGGCCGTTTGGCCCTAGATCTTTTTCTGAGGGGAGTAATTCGTGTGGACCCGGCTGTCTCGCCTCGTACTCCTCGTCCTTCACTTCCTCTAGCTCTACCCTCGTCCTTGGAGCTTTAAGAGGAGCTTTAGGAGGTTGTTGAGGAGCTTCAGGAGGTTGTTGGAGAGCTTCAGGAGGTGGTTGGAGAGTTCTTTCGTGTATCTTCTCGCTGTTTACCCCCCCTCCTAGCTCCTCGGTACCTCCCTCGGCGCCTGGTTGGACAATTTCCGACTCAAGGGCTGCTGAGATTCTGATGTTTCGGTCCTGGAACGTCAGGGAAAGTTCCTTCCAGTCAATTACTGGGTTGTGCATTCGTAGCCACGGCAGTCCCAGCACAATTGGAGCCGTGGGGTGTAGTCGAGTTACTAGGAACTCCACCTTGTGAATTGTTCCATCCGCAAAGCTGATCTGGTCAGTGTAGGTCTGAGTTATCAATCCTGCGGAGGTAGGTTGCCCATCGCACAGCTCCAAAGGGATGCTGTTTGTTAGGTCAACTAAATTTTCGGGGTGTCGCATAGCAACGGTTTTGTCTATGAAGCATCTAGTTGCTCCACTATCCACTAGTGTGGTGTCAAGTCCATGCCTCGGGCCTCCATTCCGCCGCTCGGTATTCCGAAGATCCACCTTTATTGTAATCTTTCCTTATTGTTCTTTCTCGCTACACATACCCTTTCATTCTAGTCCCTCCTTATTGTCTTTTACTTTACCCTGCAGGACTGCACGTATAACTCCTAGTAGCTAGTCTGGCGCTCCGCACCATTGCGCCGCTCCGTAGATATAAATACTGCTTGTACGCTACTGTAGTTCCTCAGTTTAATTATTGACTTAGATTCCCTCCTTTACTCTGTGCTCCTCTAAGTCTTCAGGCTCACTGCCTTGAAGTACGTTCTACTCTACCTTAGGACTTATATGTTCTTTGGTTCGCTCCTCGTCACTGGCGATACCGCTGCTCCGACGTGGCTGCTACTTAGCTCCTCCCTTCTATACTCTTGATCTCCGGGGACTAACGGTGTAACGGCGGTGTTGTTAATAACTTCACTACTGTCCCACTCGTCTTCTGCACTCAGACACTCTGTGACCTCTGGCACGGTTACATGGTGTGCATGATCTTAACAGTATAATCAAACTCAATCCGTTAACGTCGTACTGTGCTTCATCCAGGCCAATCTCCTCCTTGCCTCGTCCGCCTCGTCGATGGGTCCGAATTTGGAGCCGAATTCTCGTTTGAACTCTGTCCAGTCTTTGAGACAGGTGTACTCCCCCCTCAGTCGTTGCCGATTCAATGTGTCGAAGTGGGAGAGTGCTGCACCGGTGAGGTGGCTGGCCGCCGAAGCGCACTTGTCCTTTTCACGAGCATAGATGGTAGGACGTACTCCAAACTGAGGACCCACGTCTTCCATGCAAACCGGTCGTCACCTGCGAAGCTTTCAATCTTACCGACGTCGAGCTTCGACTCAATGGTGATCCAATTCTTCTCCTCGTTACTCTCCCACGTATTCCGTCCCTCGTTGGGCGGTCTAGGAGCTACCTTACAATGCCAACCCTGTCTTGGATCGTAGTACCAGGGTTGGTCCGGGTCGTAGCGTCGATTGGCTCGAGAAGTGTGGGGGAGGTACTCTAGGAGGGAGGTTAACACCCCCTCTGCCTCCTCCACCTACAGCGGCTCCACCGTCCTCCATCGCATACCTTCCTCCCTCCGGTCTCACGTACTCCCTGAGCTCTGCTCTTTGCACGCGAGCTCCCCATTCCTGAATACGTCTCCTATCCACACTCGGAGTGGCAGGTAACGGGGCTGTTTGTCCTTCCTGGAAGTTCCCTTCCCTAACTCCCATAGGAGTTCGTCTGGTAAAGGATATTGGCTCTGTAGCTTGCCAGCTTCTGGGTTGGGGAACTACAGGAGAGGGACCCCCCCTCGTATCCTCTATTGTTACCATGGGCGCTTGCCCGAGTAATCCCGCCGTGTTTCCTGTTTTGGAAAACAACCCACCAGTCGGTATTCCTCCTGCTTCGAACCCTTGCCTTACTTCACGGAGTTGCTCCTGAAGCGTCTCAATGACTCGGGCCTGTTGTTGGATCATTACTACTGACTCCCGAGAATGTGCCGAGTTGACCATGCCAGGTTGGTTCATTTGAGCTCCAAGGACAAAGGAAGTTCCAAAAGGAGCTTCCTGCGGGAGTACCGCCTCCTCATGAACTGCCAACACTCTTCGTTGGTTCGGACCCCTTTGATTCTCCGCTCCCACTGCCTGTGACTGCATCGATATCGACCCTTGATAGGGTATGACTGATGGATTGCTTCGTCTTGGAGGAATGTGTACAGGGTTGGGGACCAGCCGAGCTGTCAGATTGGGTCCGGAGATCCGGGATGAATGTTGCACGCCATCCATCCTTACCTCACCAAACTGGTATCGTTGTGTCGAGACTGGAGTTACCAGTTTCGTCTGGAGGTTAACTCGGGGGGAGGAGTCGAATTTTGAGTGAACGCATGTACGGTGGGGGAGGTCCCCGAGTGTAACTGAGGGCTCCTCGTGGCCGTATTACCGGGGTTATGGACTTCAGGAACCTCGTTGTTT